>JAJIBD010026241.1:0-163633 GCA_021461705.1 Cryptotis parvus
GGAGTGTGCCAGTGAGGTTTCTGAGTGCATGCAGCTAAACTGGGCTAGGGATGGGTGACAGGTCAGGGGGAAGCAATAAGTGGCGGAAACATACTCTAAGCTTCTGGATGTGCCTGTCTTGGCGCTGGCATCGGTGCGCAATCACGAACTGGCTAGTGCGGTTCCTGGTCCTAGCTCACGTATTTGTAAATCTGTCAACTGTGATTGCTTCACCTCCTGGATCTTTTATTAATTTTTTTTTTTTTGGTTTCTTTCTCCGTGTGTTTAACCTTTCCCTCTATTGACTTTCTATCTGCATGTAAACAATGCCAAGTGTCTTCCTGCCTCCCATAAAACCAAATCCAGGGGTCGGAGGCGGTAGTACAGCGAGTAGGATGTTTGCTTGTACACGGCGACACACGAGTTCCATTCTCTGGCATTCCATATGGCCCCCTGAGCACCACCAGAATAATTCCTGAGTGCAGAACCAAGAATAACCCTTGAGCATTGCCAGGTGTGACCCAAAAAGCAAAAGTAAATAGAAGAGAAAGAAAAAAAAGAAAGAAAGAAAGAAAGAAAGACAGAAAGAAAGAAAGAAAGAAAACCAAGTTCACCAACTCAAAATTCTTGTCAATTAAATATATATACACACATATATGTACATATATATATATACATTTTATGATACCAATATTCAAGGTCAGACAAAACACGGATCAGGAGGTCTTTTCAAAAGTGGAATCTACCACAAGCATCTGGGAGTCAGAGGTTGGGTGGGACAGAGAAGGGAACAGTGTACGAACAATTGTTGTAAGTGATAATACCAGCCTATAACTGAGTATTGAATACAGGCAAAAAGATACACATGATAACCTCTAAATGTATGTATCGCAATCCACAGTGTGTAAGAGAAGGAAGAGAGAAAGAGAGAGAGAAAAGAGACAAAGAACTCTTCATAGAGGCAGGCTAGGGGAGAGGGGAGGAAATCGGGGACATTGGTGGAGGGAAATGGGCACTGGTGGAGGGATGGGTGCTGAAACAATGTATGATCGAAACCCAGATATGAACATCTTTGTAATTGTATATCTCATGGTGGTGAGATATTTTATAATATTTTATAATAAATAATATTTTATAAAATATTAAAAAATTCCAGTCAAAACTTCTGTTAGCACCAAATTCTTCTTATTCTAATGCAGTTAAAACAAATAATTTTGATGCAGTCTTTTTTTCCAAAGCAATAGTAGCCAAAATAGCTATGGTTTCCAATGGCATACTATTTCCCAAGATCTTTGGCAGCAAACACACAGTGCCCCCTCTTCTTCTTACTTCCTGACATACTTTTTCTTTCTTGTTTCTTTGTGCTGGAGTCACAATGGGAGAGTTCAGGAGCTGTGCAGTGCGGGACTAAATGGGGGTCCCCAAATGCATAGTAAATGCCCCAGCCCATCCAGCCATTACTCCAGTTCCATTTTCAAGTCTTTAAATTTGTGTGTGTGTGTTTGTTTTATTTGGAAGTCACACCCAGTGATGCTCAGGGGCTACTCCTGGTCTGTGCTCAGGGACTTATTGGATGCTCAGGATCAAACTTGGGTTAGCTGCATGCAGGCAAGTGCCTACCCACCATATTGTCTCTCTAGCCTCATGTTTTGTTTTGTTTTGTTTTGTTTAGGGGGGTCCTTACTAGGCAGGGCTGGGGGGTGGGTAGACTGTGCTGTAACTGAGATGGGGCACAGGCCTCATGTATGCAAATATGTTCTCAATATACTGAGCTCTCTCTCTCTATGGTCTCCACTTTCAAGTCTTTTAACAATATTTTTAAAAATTGATTTCTACACATGAAATAGAATACTTGTACAGATTATTCCAGCTTCGGCCATCAAATCAACCCTGTCCCTCTTGTTTTTCTGCTTTTCTTTCCTCACATTATACTCACACCCCCTCCAACACCCCTGCCCCGCTCCTGCTTATCTTGTATTTAAAAAAATTTTTTTTTTGTTGCTTGAGTCTTAGTACAAGTCATTTATCTAAATAACCCTGATTCCTTCTATTGACTCCTTCTATTCAATATTCTTTCTATTTTCAGAAGCCAAGATCTGGGTTCTTAGCTCTTGCTGAGAGAGGCATTGCTTTTAGGCTTTCTTTGTGAGCAGAACAAAAGGGCTATATGCATGTATTTATAGTGACAGATCTCTCATGTTGAACTAGACAAGGGCTCATTCTAACCTGGTCTCACAGGATTCATGCTACTTCTATCCTTGAAACTTTTTCTATGACTGAGAAATCTTGCTCTTATGATGTACTATTTATTTTTTGTTCAACCTAATATAGAAGTTTCAGAATTCTTAACCTGTATCCATGTAGGGTAATAATTTATAGGTTACAGTGTTTATGTACAATTTTTTATTTACCATTAGCTGTACATTTCCTATTCAGAGATCATTTTCTAAAGCTACTTTAATTCAGCTCTTTTCCTCTTCAATATGGGAAGCTACATATTTGTAACGGAATTAGATTCATTTCTCATCTGATTCCTGGATTCCTCTAACATCCTAGTTCTTTTATCAAAGTTGCATCCAGTAGAAAGGAGTATTTGTAATGACAATTCTGTGGATTTTGAAAAATGCGCTGAATCATGTATTTCCACTGCTGTATTACACAGAACAATCCAATCACTCTGAAAATGCCATAGTGGAGGCCCAGGCCTAGCCCAAGGGTCAGGTGCCTGCTTTGGAAGAGTGACAGACTCTGGAATGATCCCTGGCACTGACCCACCTACTTGGGTGTGATCCCAGCAGTATTGCCTGGGTCCTTGGCAGTACAGCCAAGTGTGTGTCACTGCCAGCACACCGCAGCCAAGTGTGTCCAAATGCCACACTGAACACATGTGATCATAGGTGACAACTAAAATGAACCACAACCAAATTGAGTGCACGCACCACAAAAAATGAGTGTAACCCCAGTGAGCACATATGTGAACTCCCCAACCAAGTGTGCAAACCTAAGTGAGTACCACAGCCATGTGTGTAAACAACTGTGACCGAATGTAATCATGACAACAAAGGTGTCCATGACAAAGATAAAAATAATAGAACTAAAATTTAGAAAAGCCTTTTCAATCTGTTGAGGGACTTAGAATGCATGCATTTTGTTGTTGTTTTGGCCATTCCCAGCTGTGTAGGACTTACTCCTGGCTCTGTGCTCAGGGATCACTCCTGGCAGACCTAGGGGACCATCTGGGGTGCCAGAGAGCAAAGGCAAGTGCCCTCCCTGCTGTGCTATCTCTTAGGCCTATAATGTGTGCCTTATAAATGTAAAGTCCAGAATTCAATCCCTGAAGTCACCACATACACTGAGGAAAAAATCTTGGCAATTCTGCTTCTTGTGCCTGGCAGCTCACTGCCTTTGATTCTGGTGCTGTCACCCAACCAGGTGAACGTTAACACGTTAGCAAAGGGAGTATGTTGGCTGCCAGCACAGTGTAAAGATTTGCAAGCACCTTTTGACTGTGCTAAACAAAATAAATTCCTTTAAGGCGCTATGTACAGGGATTGGGATGGAGCAACTTACATGCGCTTCCTTTGTTGAAGATGGCTTTTACAGGTTTTTTTCTTCTTGGTCTGGAATGATCTAGTGTCATCTCTAGGCTGGGTCATTGTGAGTTAATCAGATCAAGGGCTGGGCAAAGAGGATTGATCCAGTCTCCTCAGGGTCTATTGTTGAGAAGGTCTTATCAGGTCTTGTTTCCCTGATTCCACAATGTGGGTCCGACAGCAGATTTAAACCCAAACCAATTCATTGCCATGGAGTGCTTCCCTGTCTATCTACCTGCTTATATCACCTTCAGGAACAGATTTGCTGAGGCCAGGCAGGTAGCTGGCCTTGCATGTGGCTGATCCAAGTTCAATTCGGGCACCACCAGATGTGGTTCCAATGTAGAACGTGAATAGATTTGTGAAAAAGGCAAAGGGCCCTTTTGCTATTGGCTCAATGTTTTCCCCAGTCAGTTGTGGCACTGGAGAGACAAGTTAAAAGCAAGTTTCCCCCTACATAGTTCTGATGATTTATCAGACATCAGGAGCTAATCATTTTGTTGGGTGGGTGCATGCAGAGACATGGCAGGGAGCAAGGGGGTCTTGGGTACTGACTAATCAGGTTGGCTAGGCCAGCACCTGAAAACAAAGCTCAGGCCAGAGCACCTGAAAACAAAGAGCCAGTTTCTAGCAGGTAATTCTGCAAACTCACAGATACTTTGCTTCAGGTTTAAGCAATGTGGGGCAGCACGCACAGGAGAACATCTTATCAGTATGGTTACAGAGGGTTTCCTAAAATAAGCATTTTCTTAGCTTGGAATAGGGAGTTCATCCAAATGCAGACAGGGTGAGCATCTTCTAAAATGTTCCACCCACAGCAAAATCATCTCTTTAGAAATTAGTTATAAAACAGCAATACTTCAAATTAATTTCCATCATAACTCTTTCTTCTTCACTGGGGCCAGTGTTAGGCAGCTGTGGGTATTGTTTTTGCCGGGGCCTCTTCAGCTCTGGTCCTGCCAGATAGCGCAGCTCCGCCCCATCTGGCTGGTCACTGAGCTTTTTCCTATGAGGTGACTCAGCTGCTCAGAGGCCCGTGAGATTCTGTTGAGGGAGCACCCACCAGGTGCTCATCCACTCAATGCTCATGCTGGCCGCTCAACTCCTCTAAACTGCCCCCAGAGGAGTTTCCTCACAGTTAGTCCTGACTGGAGCTCACACTATAGCCCTTCTCCTGGCTCATGTGCCTCCCTCAAGTTGCAACTGCCTTGCCTAGAGAAAGTTCCTATTTTCCCAGGTGGCCTAGTGAGCATCACTGTCTTGGAGTGACACTGTAATACACTTTCTTCCATGCGCCTTGAAATCTGATCACTTCCACTCATGCCTCTTTTTTTTTTTCTTCTTTAGCTCACTTTTTTTGTTTTTAGCTTTTCTTTCTTTTATTGGTGATACCAGGGATTGAACACAGCATTCACACCTGCAAGGCAAGTGCTCTATTGCTGAGCCACATTCTTGGGTCTTTAGTGTTTTGAAACTCTTCTTCCAGCTCTATAGTTACTTTTCTTTCATTACTCAATAATTCTTTATATTAAATGTTTCTGTTTAAATTAGTATGGCTTCTGCTCTTGATTCAAGTGTGACTAATTAAAATTTTTCTCACTGGGAGAGGGCACAGGTATTCTTGACTTTCTGTTAAATTGAATTTTCAAAAAGAGAAGAAAGTAATTTCATGTCAGGAAACTTGCTAGTACCAGCACAGGCTCTCTGCACAAAGGATGAAGGTGATGCAGAGCTGGCCCAGGACCTCAGCTGCTCACACCTGGCTGCCTCTGGACTGCAAGCTCAGTCCTGAGAAGAGCTGCTACTTCTGGTGTGAGCCCAGCTGGGGGATCCAGAGGTGATAAGGGCTCAGATGTCTATTAGACTTCTGCCCCCGTAGGAAGAGAGAAATAACTGAAAACAGTTTTGAGAGACGCACGCAGCTGAGTTTGACTGAGCCAGACACAAGAACAGCATAATGGGGCCTGGAGAGATAACATAGGGCTTAAGGCACTTGTCTGGAACATGAATGACCCTTTCACACTAGGAGTGACCCCAAAGCAGAGTCCGAGGTGAGTCCTGAGCACAGACAGATACGGCAGGAAAACAAAACAAAGCAAAATGGCATCATTACGTTTATGTTAAGATGAAACTTGGGGATTTCTCACCTGTGGTTTTGGATCACACTCCTGACTCTGGGCTAAAGGACCACACCTGGTGGTGCTTGTGGAACCATACATGGCATCAGGATTCGGACCAGGGTTGTGGCTACTGCTGCATGCTAGGCAAGTGCCTTAATCTTTGTCCCTTCTCTCTGACACCTTTAAGGTAAAAGTGTTTTGTGATTTTTGTTTATTGGGTCGTGCTTAGGGCTCTGGACTCAGGAATCACCTCTGGCTGTACTTGAGCGACTATATGGGATGCAGGGGCTCAAACTTGAGTCATTACAGAGAAATAAACTATCATAAATTCAGATATGCAGGTTTTGTGACTGAAATCTCCAGGTTTTCTTGGAATCTGGAGGGTTACCTCCCCACTTCCTTAGATCCCGGAAGCCGTGGCAGTTACCCCCAAGAACCAACTTCAGCTCCACAATGTAAGCTCTTCTACCAGCTTTGATCCAGAGACCCATAAATAAATCTTGGTCCCAAGCTTGGCTGAATAATCCAGGGTATGTCAGAGGATGGTGCACACCCAAACAGAGTCCCTAGCAGACATTTGCCCCCACAGCTCAAATTACCACCATGCCCCTGGCCAGACTTCACCGTCTTGAGACTGACCTCACTGAGATATTAATCTGCTGAAAATTCGTGTATGCAGGTTTTGTGACTGAAATCTCCAGGCTCTCTCAGGGTGGGATGGGCTATCTCCGCCCTGCCCCCACCTCCTTGTACTTCCAGAAGCCCTGGCAGTCACATCCACACCCCAGATCTGCCACCCAGTTTAAAAGGCTACTCCAGCTGTACTTTCCTGATAAAAAGACTGAAGTCCCTGAACAAACTCAGTAACCATTTAGTACCTGTACTGCAAACCATAATACACAAAAAAGAGAGAGAGAAAAAAGAAAAGTTCCTGCCATGGAAGCAGGCTGGGGCTTGGGGGAGGTTATAAGGGGTGGTGGGAGGGAAATTTGGGACATGGAGTTGGGCAATGTACACTGATGGAGGGATGGGTGTTGGAACATTATATGGCTGAAACCCAATCATGAAGAGCTTTGTGATGGTCTGACTCATGGTGATTCAATTAAAACAAAACAAAATAAAACAAAATAAAACAAAACAAAACAAAGAACAAAAAACCTGGGTTGGCCACATGCAAGGCAAGTGCTCTATTGTTGAATGACAGGCTTAGCTAGCTTGGGAGCTTTGCTGCTTTACCCACTCACAGCTTAATCTACTCACATGTTCTTGAGCCAAGGTTCATTCTAATGAGATCTCTCTCTTCTATGTAAACACTGATAGTGGGTGTGGCAGTTACAAAAGTCACCTTGACTCTGAATAACTTCTGACTCTGAATATATCTACTAAGACTTCTATGTTATTTAGATTGGGCACAGCTATTCTTTATACCCACTGGACCCAGAGTGGACAGTTAGAATTTACCAGAAGACTGCCACCCTGGCTACATTGAGACTATCTTTAAGATTATAGGAAGGATCATACTAGTTTGCCCTCACGCAGGCAAGAGTGTGACCCATTCAGTATACTGAGAACAAGATACTCAGAATCACCCTGGTGCAGATAATAAATAAGAAGGACCTTGTGGGTACCATCTAGATTACATGAAGCCCATGAAATTAAGCTGTATTACTTTTATATCAGCCCCCTCCCTCTCTCCAGTGTTTTATATAAGAGAAAGTTTTACATAATCTCAGAGGAAGGGATTAGTCCTTGGCATAATCCTCTGTTTTTACCTATAATAGGGTGTGGCACTGCCCTGCTACACTCTTCTACTATCTAGAAGCTGTTTAGGGTTCTTTGTTGACAGGACCCTCCCTGTCAACAGGATGACTTTGGTGTATAAGGGGACTGACTTGAGGCACTCGCTCATTATTCCCCTTCTTCGTTTGGGTAGGACTCCTCTCAGGTGAGATCCTCTGCCTTTGGTGGGAGACTTGGGCTTTTGTGTATGGTCTAAGTTCTGACCAGAGCTAGAGTTCTTTCATTATATTGGATTGCAGTGATAGAGCTTTTGTACTATTAAAAGCCTTTTTGGAACTGCGCCCGGACTCATGAGTTTTCATCCGTTCCCCCTGCGGCCTTGGAGGTAGAAGAGAACTTCTGTCCCGATACTGTCGGGGACCCCAGCGGCTCCCGACACTCTACCAACTGTACTATCTTTCTGGCCCCTAGGTTAAGAGCGTTTTCATAAAAGTTTAAAAAAATTCTTCTTTCACTTCTTTCTAATTCCCACCAATAATACACTTCTAAATTTCTCTGTGAAATTTCTCTGTCTTTGAAAACAAAGTTTGAAGTTTTTGTGAGTCCGCTGACAGGGGAACTTACATTAAGATTTTTGAATGTACTGTTATAGATGGTTTTAGTCTCTGCATCCTGCTTGGTGGCGGTTGAACGCTGACATAACAATGCTGTTTGTTTGCCATACTCCAAATGAGGAGCTCCTTGGCTGACTTCCCTGTGCATGTCACTTCCTGGGGGGTCACTGTCTTGCTGATGAAAAAGGTCTCAAATAAAGTGAGATACTGTGTTCAAGCACAAGGCCACAGAATGAAGACGTGACACACCTCCCTCCAGGAGCCTTTCAAGGGATTTGACATCTCTTCCAGGGTTTTTCTCTATTCTTCTCTTTAGTAGAAATTAAGTAGTAGATATAGAAATAATATAATACATAGCAATATTATAGCAATAATATATTAGTAGATCACTGTCACTATCATTGTCTTCCCGCTCATCGTCGATTTGCTCGAGTGGGCACCAGTAACATCTCCATATGACCTGTCTCATGCAAGTAGAGCCCAAGGGAACCTGCTTGCTCCAGGAACATAAAGAGCCTCAAACCATTCCATCAGGTCATGGGAATGAGGTCTATAATTGTTACTGGTATCTGGCATATCAAATACAACACGGGTAGCTTGCCAGGCTCTGCAGTGCGGGTAGCATACTCTTGTAGTCATCTCAAAATCCAGCATTTATTGATGAACTGCGTGGCCGCAAGCGGCCGCTGAGCCGGGCTGTGATAGGCTGGTCTGCTGGGTGGAGTTCTGACAAGGGGAAGTCTGGATGTGGAAAATGGAGGTCCTCATGGAGTGGGGGGTCGTCTGACTTGTGAAGCTCTGCTGGGGTGGCGGGCCAGGGCTAGAACCTGCCATCCCTCCCGGCACCTCATGAGTGGCTGGGCACAGTGAGAGCCAGTAGCAGCTCTGCCCCATGTCTGTCTGTAATTATTACTATATTAGTAGATATAGTAATAATATAGTAGAAATTTTCTTAACTTTAGATATAAGAAAACTAAGCTAAAAATTAAGGAAATTTATTCAAGAATTTGTCAGTGTTATCCTTCAGGCTCTAAGTTGCATCTAGGTGCCTGGCAGAGAGTTGAGAGGCCTGGAACACATACCTTGTGGGAGAGCCCTGGCTTCTAGCTCTGGCACCTCATGATGCTGGGGCATTTCTGGGACTGTCCCTTGAGCATTAAGTCAGTAATAAACCTGCATGAATGG
Organism: Cryptotis parvus; assembly: GCA_021461705.1. Classification (NCBI taxonomy): domain Eukaryota; kingdom Metazoa; phylum Chordata; class Mammalia; order Eulipotyphla; family Soricidae; genus Cryptotis; species Cryptotis parvus. The sequence continues at coordinate 9,232 of JAJIBD010026241.1, forward strand.
GTGTGACTCAGAGTCTCCAAATCAAGGACTAAGTCGTATTTTTAATATCTGCCTTGTTTATATTGGTTTCATTTTTCCCCCTCAGTTAAAAAAAATAAAACTAACCCATTTAGTTGCAACAAGCATTCTAAAATAAAATGTTCGGTGCCCACTCAGAGGATAGCCTTGGATCATGGTTGGCAAAATGGAGGAGTGTACAGTGGTGGAGGCAATGTTCCTGTTGGTGGGATTTGGTGCTTGCAACAGATGCATCATGATGTCTGATAAAGAAGCTTTAGTACATCTACACAACTGAATACTATGCAGCTGTTAGGAAAAATGAAGTTATGAAATTTGCCTATAAATGGATGGACATGGAGAGGATCATGTTGAGTGAAATTAGCCAGAAGGAGAGGGACAGATATAGAATGACTGCATTTATTTGCATGACATAAATATATATATGTACATATTATGATACCAATATCCAAGATCAGGTGAAACACAGAACAGGAGGTTTTGTCAAAGGTGGAAATTATCACAAATGTGTGGGAGTCAGAGGTAAGGTAAGACAGAGAATGGAACAGTGTGCTAATAATTGTCAAAAGTGCTAATACGAACCTAGAACTGAGCATTAAATACAGGCAAAAGGATACACATGACAAAGTCTTAATGTATGTATTGTAATCCACAATGTGGAAGGGAAGGAAAAGAGAAAGAGAGAGAGAGAAAGAGAAAGGAATTAAGAACCTGCCATAGAGGCAGGCTAGGGAGGGGGGGAGGGAATAGGGGAAATTGGTGGTGGGAAATGGGCACTGGTGGAGGGATAGGTGCTGGAACACTGTATGACCTAAATCCAAATATGAACATCTTATGAACATCTTTGTAATTGTGTATGTCATGGTGGTCACAATTACGATCACGATCTTCCGTTGATCATCTATTTGCTAGCGGGCACCAGTAATATCTCCATATGTCCTGTCTCATGCCAGTAGAGCCAGGGGCATCGGCTTGCTACAGGAACATAAAGAGCCTTAAACCATTATATTAGGTCAAGGGAATGACCTAATATAATTGTTACTGGAATTTGGCATATCATATACAAAACGAGAAGCTTGCCAGGCTTGTCGAGCGGGAGGCAAACTCTTTTAAACACCTCCAAATAAAGCATTTATTGATGAACCGCGTGGCTGCAAGTGTCCGCACAAGCCGGGCTGTGATGGGCTGGTCTTCTGGGTGGAGTTCTGACAAGAGCGAAGTCCAAATGTGTAAAATGGCGATGCCCGTGGAGTGAGGGGGGTGGTCTGGCTTGTTGTGAGGCTCTGCCGAGGTGGTGGGCCAGGGCTAGAACCCGCCATGCCTCCCGACTGCCTCATGAACGGCTGGGCACAGGGAGAGCAAGGAACAGCTCTGCCCCATGTGTGAGAGTCTCTGGACCAGCATACCTGGGCCGGATTGAGGAAAGAGCTGCGGCAGGGTGGGTGTCGGTGATCCGGGCTGTGATGGGCTGGTCTGCTGGGTGGAGTTCTGACGAGAGGGAAGTCCAGAAGTGGAAAATGGCGGCGCCCGTGGAGTGAGGAGCGGTGGTCTGGCTTGTTGTGAGGCTCTGCTGAGGTGGTGGGCCAGGGCTAGAACCCGCCATGCCTCCCGACTGCCTCATGAATGGCTTTGCACAGGGAGAGCAAGGAACAGCTCTGCATACCTGGGCCAGATTGAGGAAAGAGCTGCGGCAGGGTGGGTGTTGGTGATCCGGGCTGTGATGGGCTGTGATGTTCATGGTGGTATAACAAAATATTAAAAAAAAAACAAATGCATCATGAATAACTTTGTAAACTACAGTATTTAAATAAGGGGAATAAATGAACAAATTTTATAAAAGCTAGCTATGCAATAGTTTATTTTTTCTCTCTCTATTATTGGGTGGCATGCCCAGCAGTGCAGGGGGCGGCGTTAGCTGTTGGTGCTGGGGGAGCACGCAGTGCCAATGCCTGGATGTGCAGTGGATTAAGCCTGGGGATCCTGCATGCAAAGTACATGAAAATTACATGTTCCAACACTGTGAGCCATTTACTCAGCCCACGTTGAGGAACCCCATGCTAATCCTTCCTGTTGTTTTATTTTGAGGTCACACCTTCCTCAGAGCCACTGGAGAGCACCAGATGGTGTCCAGGTGACTGTGCAGTGATGGGAATGGAACCTGGACCTTCAAAAGCAATCATACACCCAGCCTGTTGAGTGATCTTCCTAACCAGGTAGTTTTTATAATAGGATATTATTTTTTTGTAAATCATTTGAAATAATGAAAGCATTTTATAACAATACTAATTATAAAGCTACAGGGTACACAGCATCCTTCTGTCTATAAAGCATTTTGACATATATTATCCAAATCCAACTCTACAAAATTTCTTTTAGGTTGCTAGAAAAAGTGCTCTTTTTGTTCAATAATGAAAAATAGAGGCTCAGAGAGGTAAACTGACTTCCTCAAGGACATGCCATTAAGATGTGGTGCAAGTTAAAGAATTCTCTGTCTTTAAACTTGGTTAACCACTCTCTCTTCCATGTATGAGATAAGAGCCAAAGATATATTAAGTACATCTGTTGTTCAACGAATTATATACACCCATAGTGCTAATCTTGTGGAGAGAATACAGCTTCCAAACATTCCAGGCATGAGTCTAATTCTGAAGTCAAAGTAGGAAAAGAGTAAATACAAATTAAATAAAATGCTTTTTATTTAAGCTTCCTTCCTTCTTCCTTCCTTCCTTCCTTCCTTCCTTCCTTCCTTCCTTCCTTCCATCCTTCCTTCCTTCCTTCCTTCCTTCCTTCCTTCCTTCCTTCCTTCCTTCCTTCCTTCCTTCCTTCCTTCCTTTCCTTCCTTCCTTCCTTCCTTCCTTCCTTCCTTCCTTCCTTCCTTCCTTCCTTCCTTCCTTCCTTCCTCCCTCCCTCCCTCCCTCCCTCCCTCCCCTCCCTCCCCTCCCTCCCTTCTTTCCTTCCTTCCCTCCTCCCACCATCCCTCTTCTCCTTTCAAGCAATTTCATTTATTTTGGAGGATTTCTGAACTATACCCAGTGGTACTAGGGCTTACTCCTGGTTCTGTGCTCAGGGATCACCCTGGTAGTCCTCAGGATGTCATATGTGGTGCTGTGGATCAAATTATGGTTGGCTGCATGAAAGCCAAGTGTTTTAACACCTATACTATCACAGTACCACCTATAAATGTTTTCTACAGCATCTACTGCAATGTCCTACTAGATGAAGAACAACCATGTGAGCAATCTGGCTTCTGGAAAGGATTCAGCACAATCAACCATATCCACATGGTAACCAAGCTCGTTTAGGTTTGTAGGGAGTTCAAGATGCCGCTCTGTCTCACGTTTATTGATTTAAAAGAAAGCCTTTGATTCTGTGGAGACTGAAGCAGTCATCGAAGCCCTAGCCAAACAGGGTGTTCAAACCCAATACATCAAGATCCTTCGTGAGCTGTATTACGGATTCACCACCAGTATCTCACCATTCTACAAGTGATCATTGATATCAAAAAGAGGGGTTCGACAGGGTGATACCATTTCACCAAAACTCTTCAGTGCGACCCTTGAGAACATCATGAGACAATTAGAATGGGAAGGAATGGGAGTGAAGATAGATGGTCGGCAACTACACCACCTCTGCTTCGCTGATGACATTGTTCTAATAACACCAAACATTAGCCAAGTGGCACAAATGCTGGTTGACTTTGACTGAGAATGTGGAAAGATGGGTCTATATCAGCTGAATCTGAACAAAACTATGTTCATGAAAAATGAACTAGTTCCAGAGGCCCCATTCACTCTCAACAGAACAGACATCTCTGAATGCAGCAGTTATGTGTACCTAGGTCAAGAAGACAACATGATGAACGACCTAAAACCTGAGCTGTGCAGGAGGAAGAGAGCAGCATGGAATGCCTTCAAAAGCATCGAAGAAATAGCTAAAAGGACAAAGAACCTCTGGCTCGGGCACATCTCTTCGACTCCACCATTCTCCTTGCATTAACATATGCCTCAGAGACCTGGGCCCTACGAAAGTAGGATGAGAATGCTGTTCGGGTCTCCCAGAGAGGAATCAAAAGAGCTATGCTTGGAATACCACTCTTCACTCAAGTGAGAGAAGGAATCCGGAATTCCTAAGGAATTCCGACCTCTGTCACTATTCCAGAATCAGGGACGCTGCCTCGTTTGCCAAGGCATCAATAATGAGATGTGCTGGACATGTAATGCGATTTGGAGGTGATTGCTGGACTAGAGCCATTACTGACTGGATCCCACGGGATGTCAAAAGATCACGTGGCCGCCCACCTACAAGATGGTCAGACTCCTTCGTCAAGACCCTGAAGGAATGGTTTGAGGCTCTTCATATTCCTGAATCAACCAGATGCCATTGAGCTACATTGGCACGTGATAGGGTCCAATGGAAATGTTACTGGCGCCCACTCAAGCAAATCGATGAATAACGGGATTCAAGTGATCAAGTGATCTACTGCAATAAATGCACTTAAAATATAGATGTAGTTACCACATATATAGTGCCCATGTGTGTATATGAAGCTTATATTATTTCTCTCATTTTATAGATACAGAAACTGAAGTACAGAGAAATTCACAAAATTATCAAAGTTCAGATTTCTCTGATTCCAAAGTGAATGCTCTTTTTTGGAGTAATGAGACAAGAGAGAGAGAGAGAGAGAGAGAGAGAGAGTTCCTGCTCTGAAGAGTGTTAGCTCATGAGAGTCAAAGCAACAAGTTCGTGATAGGATGTGAACAATGAGTCTATGTCCGTGATCTTAGATATAATTGAAGTAAAACCACACATTCTTTTCTTTTCTTTTCTTTTCTTTTCTTTTTTTTTTTTTTCTTTTTGGCCCACACCCCCAAAAAGAATGCTCAGGGGTTCCTCATGGCTCTGCATTCAGGAATTACTCCTGGCGGTGCATGGGGGAACCATTTGTGATGCTGGGAATCGAACCCAGGTTGGCCGCGTGAAAGGCAAATGCCCTCTCTGCTGGACTATCGCTCCAGCCCCCAAACCACACATTCTTTAAAATTGAAAAAATTGAATCAAAGGTTTTTTTTTAAAGTATAAATTGGTTACTTGATACCACTACTAACCATTTGAGAATAGCAAGAGAGAAAACAGCTGAACATTTTTGCAAGGGGATTTAAATAGAATATAATTGTTTAATCGCTATATTATTTGAAAAACTGCATCAACTGCAGTAACTTTTTCTCCTCAATGTAATACAATAATTAATAAAAATTAGTGCTTTTACTATTTTAATGAAAAATATTTGCTAAAACCTTTGCCTCACTATATATCTTTATTTTCCCCCTTTATTCTAACCCACACATTCCTCCTACATCTTGGTCAACTTGCACAGGCAAGGTTAGATCTTCAAGGGCACATGCTTGCTGAGGGGTCTCTCAGTAGTGTTCAGGATCTTGTGGCATCAGGGATGGGATAGGTGTGAACTGCATGTGGGCACCAATGTAAACTCTACTATCTTTCTCTCTGTCTTGAATTTAAATCCTCAGCTGCTTTCTAAAAATTAGGAATTTATTATTCAAAATAAATACTGAATTTTAATAAATATCTTCCTTTTGTAGTTCCTCAGAAGACTTTGATATATAAAATGATTCTCAGTAGAGAGAGAAAGTCTGCTATAGAGGCAGGCTCAGGGGTGGAGCAGGTGGCAGGATGGAAACTACGGATATTGGTGGTGGGAAATATACACTGGAGAAGAGATGGGTGTTGGAACATTGTATGACTGAAACTCAATCATGAAGAACCTTGTAACTACATAACTCATGGTGATTCCATAAATTTAAAAAAAAATTATTCTGAGTAAGCAGAATTTGCTGTTGTATGGCCCAAACTCCCCCCAAATTTATCTTGCATTGAGTTATAAATATTTATAGAATTAATAATATTAATGTTTTATAAGCACTTAATAATTATTAATATAGTAATATTGATAATTATTAATACTTAAAAATAACCAACATCCTCCAAATTTAAAAAATATAAAGCTTTTTAAAAAATTTCCATCCACTAAAGTTTCTCTTTTTCCCTTCATTATGATGGTGAATGGGGTCTTGTATGCAATTGACTCAGTGTGCTGGAGATTTGACTTCTTATAGATGTTGGAGGGTGCTTTAGCACTTAGAGTGTTGGGGATGGAGATTCTAGAAGAGCTACAATGTATAAGATAAACCTATATATAAGAAAAAAAATGTTCTGTGAGTTAAATGAGAATTTTGAGTGTCCAATAGATTTTTATGTAGAGTAAAATTTATTAACACTTTCGTGCTTAGCATCCAAATCAATTTCTTAATAAGTTTCAGGTTTTTTTAACATAGTCTTTAAAATTTTTAAACTTTTTTATAACTGTAACTGTAACTAATATAAGCCAAGAGCTGTTTATACATTGTTTGCTTTCAGTAATTTTTCCCTTCTTTTTTAGGTCACACCCAGCAATGCTCAGGGCTTACTCCTGGCTCTGCATTCAGTAATTAGTCCTGGCTGTGCTTGGGGGACCATATGGGATGCCAGGATAGAACCTGGGCTGGATTAGTGCAAGGCAAATGTCCTCCCCTACTGTGCTGTCACTCAGGCCCTTGTTTTCACTAATTTGAATTGCATTTGCCATAGTGCTGGGGATATTGCTCAGTGGTAAAGTGCTTGTCTTGTGCATGTGGGTCTCTGGGTTCAATTCCAGCATCACCAGGGAAAAAATCTTGGGAAACACCTGACCCTGCCACACTACTGCTAGTGAGTGTCCAGGATAACACACTGCTGTTTGGGGTTGCTGCATTCACAGTGACTATGCACGGGCTTACCTCTGAGTGATTGAGAGTTGACTTTTAGGCTCTTGTTTATTTAGTTAGATTCTATCTATCTATCTATCTATCTATCTATCTATCTATCTATCTATCTATCTATCTATCTATCTATCTATCTATCTATCTATCTATCTATCTATCTATCTATCTATCTATCTATCTATCTATCTATCTATCTATCTATCTATCTATCTATCTATCTATCTATCTATCTATCTATCTATCATCTATCTATCTATCTATCTATCTATCTATCTATCTATCTATCTATCTATCTATCTATCATCTTCATCATCATCATCATCATCATCTATCTGTCATATATCTATTTGATTCTCAGGGGTTACTCCTGGCTCTGTGCCCAGGAATTACTCTTGGCATTGCATGGGGATTATATGGGATGCTAGGGATCGAACCCGGCTCGGCTGCATGCAAGGCATACACCCTACTCACGGGACTATCGCTCTGGCCCCAGGAGTTGACATTTAAGATATGTGTTATAATGTGTTTTATTTACCCTTTGCTTTACACATGGACCATTATGTTAGTTTAAAAGTATTCATACAGATTATATTACCTGTCAATTCCATTTCAAGAGAGGCATGATAGAACATTTATTGCCAGATGAGGTTGAAGGGGCTGATCCGGCTCTGGTCAGTCAAAGAAGACAATCCACTAGTGGAAGCAGCATCTGGGGGCGGGATACTGAGTCTACTCCTGAAGATTAGCATGAGCTCTTTGAGCCTGGGGTAGACTGAAGTCTTGAAGATCCCCCTTCAGAAGGCTCAACACTGTCCACTGAACAGAGCCAGGAGTAACCCTGAGCACTGCCAGGTGCAGCCCAATACCCATCCCCAATCTCCCCTGCAAAAGACTCAATTCTCTAAATATCTCTTTCGCCCTCAATGTTACCTTCATTTCAACCTCCCAGACTGGGGATTGCAGCTGTCTGCCCCCCCATGGGTTATTGTGTAACTGACCTCACATACCAGCCCTCTCAGCTTTCCTGTCATTCCACCCTGTGATATTGGAATTTGGTATTTTTAGATGTCAGATCTCAACAAACCTACATAGAAAAAAAAACTGGTTCCACTTTTACTTCCTATCCAACATATCATTAGCATATTTTCCATATGAATAGGGACAGTCGGGTAGCATATGTTATTCACCATATGGCATCATTTCCCACTTCAAGTCATGTTTTATTATAGCACAAAGGCAAACAGGTTGAAATGGAAATGTTTACTGTGCACTGTAGTTTAAACTTTTGCTAATCATCAGGCCTGAGTAGATTAGCCTTATATATTTATCATAGAATGAGTTCTCAATAAATTACCTAGAAAAATTAACTAAGCAGGAAAAAACTCTGGGTAAAATAAAAACAATTTTTATGTTGTTTACTTATTATAGAATTTTGGTTCAATCAAGGCAGGCCCTCTGATATTTTGTAGGTTCTTTTTTTTATCATTTTAACTGTGGACAAAAAAAAAGAAACTGGGAATGAATTCCACTGAGAAGGAAGTAAGAAAGCAGAATTTTTTTCATTCTAGATAGCAAAGGCTGAAGAATCAGATCATTTAAAGCTCGAGATCTCACGCTGAGGTTCTTTCATTATAAGAGATATTTACTGAGACCTTCTGCACGTCACATGCTGGAGACGTGCTCCTGGAGAATCAATGGTGAGTGAAAATAAACACAATCTCAAACCTCAAACAATTTAACCATTTTTTATGTCTATTAGGAACTGAAATCCCTTATGATTATATAGTCACAAGTAGAGATATGTATCAGTAAGGACCGAAACAAGAGTCTGCGGAAGTTTCATCGGCGTTACAGATCCCCACTCCATCAGCGTTACAGGTTTGCACTTCATGACCATTACAGATCCGCGCTCCATGAGCATTACAAAGCCGCGCTCCGTCAGCGCTACAGATCCTTGCTCCATGAACATTACAAATCCGCGCACCGTCACCGTTACAGATCCCCGCTCCATGAGCGTTACAGATCCACGCTCCATGAGCATTACAGACCCGCGCTCCGTCACCGTTACAGATCCCGCGCTCCATGAACATTACAGATCCGCGCTCCGTCACCGTTACAGATCCCGCTCCATGAGCATTACAGATCCGCGCTCCGTCACCGTTACAGACCCACACTCCATCATCGTTACAGACCCGCACTCCATGAGCATTGCAGATCCACGCTCTGTCACCGTTACTGATCCGTGCTCTGTCAGCGTTACAGACCCGCACTCCATCAGCGTTACAGACCCCCACTCCATGAGCATTGCAGATCCACGCTCTGTCACCGTTACTGATCCGTGCTCTGTCAGCGTTACAGACCCGCACTCCATCAGCGTTACAGATCCGCGCTCCATCACCATTACAGATCCGCACTCCATCAGCATTGCAGATCCGCGCTCCATCACCATTACAGATCCACGCTCCATGAACATTACAGATCTGCGCTCTATCACCGTTACAGATCCGCGCTCTGTCAGCGTTACAGACCCCCACTCCATCAGCGTTACAGATCCGCCCTCCATGACCATTACAGACCCGCTCTCCGTGAGCATTACAGACCCGCCCTCCGTCAGCATTACAGATCCGTGCTCCATGAGCATTACAGATCCTCGCTCCTTGAGCATTATAGATCCGTGCTCCATCAACGTTACAGACCCATGCTCCATCAGCGTTACAGATCCGTGCTCCAAGAGCATTACGGATCCTTGCTCCATCAGCGTTTCAGATCCATACTCCATCTCTCTTGCGCCCATCCTAAGCTGTGGAAATTTGCTTGTGTAGCTCCATCAACAGGTACCTCATCCTATTGGCTTCCTTATTCTATTTGGCTTAAGTTAATAAGAGGCAAAGCCAAAGGTTGGAGGGCGTGGGCAGAGGAAATCAGGCGGTTTCCACCCTCACCCCCTGGCGGGTATGAATGGGCTTGTTTTTTGCTGAGAATCCCAGCTCTTTCCTCAGGGTTCTAGAAACTCCCCAACCTCTGTCACTATTCTATTAGGTGAGGGGTGGTTAAGACTTCTAGTTTACGATGCTTCACTAGAGATGACTGGCCTCCTTCCACAAATTCATGTGGAGATCCTCTCCCTGGACTGACCAGGAGTGAGCAGTCCTTTCCCTAACTGTGCTCTGAGCAGCCCGATCTGATAGAGGCACTCTGGTGGACAAGGAGCCTGATAGTCAGAGGACAGGGCCGGAATGGAGCTGCCTGCAGGAAGGCTGGTGTGGTGGGAGCACAGAGCAGGAGTGCTGAGAGGATGCTGGAAGGGAACCATGGGCCTCATGGCAGGCCACAGGATGGCGGGTACATTCTCTGTCTTCCATCTTGGCATTTCATTGCAGAAGCTCAGCTCTAGTTAACTCTTTAGTTACATGAACTGAGCTCAAGGGCAGACACTAGGCATTTGTTTTATATATAATATATATTTTGTGGACATATGGAGATGTTGGTGTCCGCTCAAGCAAATCGATGATGAACGGGAAGACACTGATACAGTGATATATTTTGTGATGAAAAATTAAATATTTATTTATTTTTGCTTTTTTTTTTGGGGGTCACACTTGGCAATACTCAGGGGTCACTCCTGGCTCTGTACTCAGGAATTATTCATGGCAGTGCTTGGGTATATGGTATGCAGTGCTTGGGCATATGGTATATGGTATGCTAGATATCAAACCCGGGTCAGTCACTTGCAAGGCAAATGTTCTACCCACTGTGCCATTGCTCTAGCCCTATTTTTCTTTTAAGCATGGGCTATTTCTGGAGATGCTGGGGTTGGTAGTGCCGGGGAGTGCATTCAGGTTCTCCTGAAGGAAAGACCAGTGTGCTATACCCTGAACACTCTCTGTACTGCCCCTTGGAATTAGATCTAGAACCAGGAGCAGAGCCTTAAAGATGTGCTTCCTGTCTTGGCAACTGTGTTAGTGGCTCCAGCAGGGACGACTAAGGCGTGAGAGTGCAGCTGTGGATCCACAGCCTCCCGCTGGTCTCAGTCTCCTGGGCAGCTTATGTTCCTTTCTGAGTTGCTAAACCCCACCGCAGCTGTTCCCCTCTCCTGTTGCTGCTGCTGTGGTGGCAGGGAGGTTGTTACTTGACTGTGATGCTCACACGCTCAATTATGATGTCCACAGATTAGGGGGCTGTGTTGCAGAGTTGAATGGCAGTGCTCATATACACTTGGTTGCTGTGTGCTAGAGATCACAAAGTTTGTGCTGGCATCAGAGTTTCCCAGCACAGAGCTGCAGGGTTGCGCTAAGCATGTGGGGAAGTGCTAGAGATTGACTTGTGGGCTTGGACCTGTAAGGAAGTGCTCTACCACTAGGGCATATCACTGAGTCCCACAAAGTTGTTTTATTTTTCTCGTCTGATCTATTTCTTCCCAGTGAGTCTGGGAAGAAATAATAAATTCTTTATTATTAATAAATTTCCTGCTTAATAAATTCCCTGCTCTTTAAATCTGTTATTGTCTCTATTGTTGGTAACAAATAACCCTGATAACTGAAATTCCCTGTTATAACTGAAAATATTGCACTGATGGCCACGCTAAAATTTCCTGCCTTTAATATGAGAACAAAAGAAGCCATTTAAGGCTCCCAAGCAATGGGAATAGAATAGCAGTAGTGACAGGATCCAGTTGAGTTTTGAACAAATCTCTCAGGGTCTACAGTAAATGTAGGGAGATTGAGATAGAGATGATGTTGTTTGACTAATGTGAGTTATGTCTGTCATGAACACAGAAACTTACAGAAAGAAGTTCTTTAGCAAGTGAACTTGTGAGATCTAACGTGGGGAGATTAAGGAGAAGAAGTGAAAGCTTTCTGGTTTCTGAATTTGTGTTGACTACAAGATTCCAACCACTTTGTTTATAGCCTTAATTATTACCCAAGACTTAACCATTGATTGAAATGATTTTTCCATCTAGGTATATACCTGAACATACTGGAGTTGGAAGACAAATTGCAAACAAATTGTCCTTAGAGCCAGACTCTGAATTCAGATCATGCTTCAAATGCCAGGATGACCAATGAAGAGAAGCACAGTTGGTCTCTGAGTCACACAGTGAAGTAGTAGCTAGTGCTGGGGCTTCATCTGTAACATTCACATCAACACAGCCTTGCGCTCCCATGAGTAGGTGGAAAACCATTTTAGAGGAGCCAGAATTGGGCTGCCTTCTGTTGTACGTGAGCTTTGCTTTTCACACCTATCTGGTGAATAAAACATTTCACAGGCAACAGCTACAAAGTGATATGTAGCATCTTCATTCATGAGAAAACAGATTTTTTGAAGACATTATTTAAATGTTCTTCTGTGTTGTGTTTACACATACTCAATTGAATGAATTGTGCCTTAAGTCCTCAAGCATTGACCCTTACACCACAACTTAATAAATGGAAATTTTGAAATTTGCATTGCTGTGAGACTTGTATTGCTTTCCAAGGTGTTAAAGACACTTCAAATTAGCCACACCATGTTTAATACTCTTCCAAAACTGGCTTCATTAGAGTTTTACCCAAAGTTATAAAATTCCCATTTGTTCTGCTTTTACTTTTTACCAGTTACTTTGCCAGTTACAATAAATGTTGAAACACACACTTTTCATTTCTTTATTTCACACACATGCTGATCACATGTAACATAGCTGTTGCTGGCTCCCAGTTCACATATAAGAAACTGAGGTCTACATTTAGAAGTCTGGGTTTGAATAAATTATGTGTCACTGGGTCCATGCAAATCAGTATCCAGATTACCAAGCTATCTTTTGTTTTCCTCTTTTATTATTTATTAATTGTTATCACTTGTAATCAATTTCACTATCACTATCACTATCTTCCCGTTCATCTATTTGCTAGAGTGGGCACCAGTAATATATCCATATGTCCTGTCTCATGCTAGTAGAACCCAAAGGCATCCACTTGCTCCAGGAACATAAAGAGCCTCAAACCATTATATTAGGTCATGGGAATGACCTAATAAAAATGTTACTGGTGTTTGGCATATCAAATACGACACAAGCAGCTTGCCAGGCTTGCCATGTGGGTGGCATACTCTTGTAGTCACCTCTAAATAAAGCAATTATTCTAAATAAAGCAATTATTGATGAACCAAGTGGCCACTAGTGGCTGCGTGAGCCAGGCTGTGATAGTCTGGTCTGCTGGGTGGAGTTGTGATGAGAAAGAAGTCTGGATGTGGAAAACAGCGACCTCCATGGAGTCGGGGGTGGTTGTCTGGCTTGTTGTGAGGCTCTGCTGGGGTGGCAGGCCAGGGCTAGAACCCGCCATGCCTCCTGGGCACCTCATGAACAGCTGGGCACAGGGAGAGCAAGTAGCAGCTCTGCCCATGTCTGAGAGTCTCTGGTTCAGCATACCTGGGCCGGATTGAAAAAAAACTGCTGCAGTGTGGGTGTCGATGATCCGGACTGTGATAGTCTGGTCTGCTGGGTGGAGCTGTGACGGAAAGAAGTCTGGATGTGGAAACGGCGGCCCCCATGGAGTGGGGGTCGTCTAGCTTGTTGTGAGGCTCTGCTGGGGTGGCAGGCCAGGGCTAGAACCCGCCATGCCACAATATATTGTCTCGAGATGGAAAACATTGACTTTTGCCTTCTTACAAAGAAAGATAAAAGCATAGACAAATTAGTGAATAAGTAGGGTAAAGAGTTTTTTAAAAAAGTAGTTAAAGGAAATGAACTTTAAGTGGTTAAAAGAAGTCGTCTGAGAAAATGGAACAGTGTGCTAACAATTGTCGAAAGTACTAATACCAACCTAGAACTGAGCATTAAATACAGGCAAAAAGATACACATGACAACCCTTTAATGTATGTTCTGTAATTCATAGTCTGGAAGGGAGGAAAAGAGAAAGAGAGAGAGAGGGAAAGAAATAAAGAACCTGCCATGGAGTCGGGCTGGGGATGGGGGAGGGAACCGGGGACTTTGGTGGTGGGAGATGGGCACTGGTGGAGGGATGGGTGCTGGAACACTGTATGACCAAAACCCAAATATGAACTTTTTAATTGTGTATCTTTGTAATTGTATATCTCACAGTGGTATAATAAAATACTGTTAAAAAAAAAAAGAAAAAGAAGTCGTCTGGAGGCCAGGAGATAGTATAGTGTGTAGATTTTTGTCCTGCATGTGATTAACCGTGTTCAATCTCCAGCATCCCTTATGATCCCTGAGCCCCATCAGGAGTTATCCCCAAGCACAGAGCCAGGAGTAAGCCCTGAGCACTGTTGAGAGAGAGAGAGAGAGCGAAAGAGAAAAGAGAGAGAGGCGAGAGGAGAGAGAAAATAAGGGTCCAAACTCAGGAGACCATGCTGGGTGCCTGGGATCGAACCTGAGTCAGCCACATGCAGCTGCATGTAAGGCAAATGCTCTGCCTGCTGTGCTAGAGCCCCTGCCCCTCATATGTGTTAGTTTAATCCCTGGCACTGCATGGCCTCCATGAGTGCAGCCAATCACAGCCCTGCTGGTTCCTGCAACACAGGGCTAGGAACATCCTAACTCCAAGTTCTGAAGCATCAGACCTTCGCTGCCCTACTGAGCACTTCTGCAGTGGATTTGGTATTCCAAAACTCCACAATAGCATGGCCCCTATAATAGGGAAAATAGAAATCATCAGGTTATTTGATTAACCTTGGAAGGTTGGTAAAATGCCCTTTAATTTCAGAGATTCCACCATGTGATTTCTATAAGTGAGGGTGATAAAAAGGAGCTTAGGTATTTTAAAGCATCAAACCAGCTCCACTAGAGAAAAAAGAAAACACTGGATGTGGCGTCAAAAGATTGAATTTGAGGGCAAGAGAGTTAGTGCAGGGGTCATGGCACTTGCCTTGTATCCCTCCTACTCTGGTTCAAATCCCCATTACTGCATATGGGCTTCAGAACACAAAGCCATGAATAGCCCCCACCCCCCCAGCACTGCTGCTATACAGCCTAAAAACCAAACAAAACCAACAAGTGAAAACAAAAGATGAAATTTGAATCCCAGAATCCTAGATTTCCCAGTAGCTGTATGAACTTGTCCAATCACTTGAAATTTCAGTATCTTTTGATGGTAATACCTTTGTTAGATAACTTGCATGACTATAAAATAAATAATTATTTTTTCCTTCAAATTTTATTACACCACTTTTTAGACATAAAATTGCAAGATGCTCATGTCGAGGTTTGGTTCTACAGTGTACCAACACCCATCCCTCCACCCGAACCCATCTCCCATCACCAATGCCCCCTTTCCCCCCCCCTCCCACACCTCAACTGCTTGGCGGGTTCTGTATGTCTTTTCTCTCCTCTCTATCTCTCCCTCCCGCCTACCTAAAACGAATAATTATTAAGGAATTATTTATGTACTCAGGGATCCTACATATGGAAGTTGATGGTGCTATTTTGCTTGAGGCCTCAAACATCGGATTTCTTGGCAATGCCAGATAAGAACTGAGCATTGAATGTAGGCGAACCACAATGTGTAATAGATAGGAGAGAGAAAAAGAAGAAGAAGAGGAGGAGGAAGAAGAAGAGGAAGAAAAAGGAAGAGAAAGAAGGAGAAGGAGTAAGAGAAGTAGAAGGAGGAGGAGGAGGAGAAGAAGAAGAACAACAACAAGATGACGACAATGAGTGCTCGCTATAGAGGAAGGCTGGGGGACGGGGAGAGAATCTGGGGACACTGGTGGTGGGAAATGAGCACTAGTGGAGGAATGGGTGCTGCAACATTGAATAACTGAAACCCAATCATGAACATCTTTGTAAATGTCTATCTCACGGTATTATAATAAAATAATAATAATATTAATAATAATAAAGAGATGGTAAATATTAAAAAAAAACATTGGATTTCTGGCAGTCAGGTCTAAGGCTAATAATGTGTAGCTGTGTCAACCAGCAGAACCACACTACTAAAAGCAATCACAGCTGTTCTGAAAAATTTGGTATTTGCTTAATTTTCACATTTCATTTTCTTGTTAGAATATACCTATGAGTCATTGCCATTTCATAAAACTTACAGATCAAGAAACTAAAATGAAAAGCTCTTCAGTTGAAGACTGAAATAAAATTAGGATTTAATTCTACCCTTCCTTGTGCACTTCCCCTTCTAAAGTATATTCTTGCTTAACACCATTTAGGGAAAAAATGTACCTTAGGTATTTGTAGTTAAATTTAGCGGATAATGTTGAAAGATGAAACAATGGGAATATATTTAGAGAGAAGGCCTACCTAACATGAATTATCTGTTAGGAGAAAACTGAGTTTCAGGTATTCCTAGAGCTCAGCCTTGCAAATTATTCATCACTTAAGGAAAAAATATCTATGATAACTATGCCTGAAATTCTTTTTAAAACATCTCCAATTGAATTTCTATTTCAAAATGGTTTATGTTTCCTGTAGGGCATATCCCTTGCTGACTGATATATTCTCATAATGGACTAGAAAAAAAAATCCTCAGGGAAAAAGTAAAATTTAACAAAACAACAGATATTTACCAAATCAGCAACTCTTTAATGTTAACATTTAAATTGTTTGTCTTTTGAACCTACCATGGAGGCGGGCTGGGGAGGGGAGAGGAACCGGGGATGTTGGTGGTGGGAGATGGGCACTGGTGGAGGGATGGGTGCTGGAACACTGTATGACCAAAACCCAAATATGAACATCTTTGTAATTGTATATCTCACGGTGGTATAATAAAATTCTTTAAACATTGTTTGTCTTTTATAGCTAAAGACTGCAAACATAAATTATTTTATTATTAGCCCAAGTGCTTTGGTTATTTTAGGCATATTTTTAGTGCTATTTGTATAACTCATATGATTTAAGCAAAATCTTGAGGAAGAACAGTGAATACACACTCTTAGGAAGTGGCCTTGGGGAATTCAAGCCCGGCATGTGGGACTCAGCCAACAAGGTTTTTTGTAGAGCCCATGCTGGGGCCACTTCCCCCATCCCTGCTCCTCTCACAAAGGCCTGGAGGCCCCGCCCACAGGTATTCAGGTGCTGGGCAGCATTTCTGCCTGCCCGCCCTGCACTAGACTAATGGGCTGCTTGGATTGGGGACAAGTTTGGTCCCTTGGCTTGTCCCCGCCAAGCCCCCAGAAGTCAGAAAACCTCGAGCAACACAACACAGCCATCCTCAAAGTCCGACCTCACAGCTGGACACAGTCCGATCCCAATAGCAGTGCCAGCGCGATATCTCAAAACCTGGTATTCCACAAACTCGTGGGAGTCAGCGGCTAGGTAAGACAGAGAAGGGAACAGTGTGCTGGTGATCATTGAGAATGATGGTACCATCCGAGAACTGAGCATTGAATATAGCAAAAGGTACACATGATAACCTCTAGATGTATGTATTGCAATCCACAATGTGTAAGAAAGGGAAGTGAGGAGAGAGAGAGAGAGAGAGAGAGAGAGAGAGAGTAAAGATAGAGAAAGGAGAGAAAAGAGATAAAGAACCTGCCATTAAGGTGGACTAGGGGAGAGGGAGGGAAGTGGGGACATTGGTGGTGGGAAATGGGCACTGGTGGAGGGATGGGTGCTGGAACACTGTATAACTGAAACCCCAAAATAAAAGAGAAAAAAAAGTGTCCTTGGACCTGGTGGGGCTATTTTAGCATGAAAGTCATGCAGTCTGACGAGTCATGGACAATCAGCTTAATTTATTTTTATACTCAGATGTTTCTATGGGAGAGACACTAGTACTGTCGGTACTGTTGGGCTTTTCTCTGTATCTTTCACCACTTCATTTCAGGAGAGGGAGGAATGGTTTACTATTTTTATAGATTCAAATGTGTATTTCTCTCTTTAAAATTTTATTAAAGCATGATATAAAAATTATTCATAGTTGAGTTTCAGACGTACAATATTGCAACACCAATCCCACCTCTAGAGTTAACTTTTCTTCTACTAATGTTCCCAAATTCTATATTTCTTGCTCCAGTCTGCCGTCTTGACAGGCACCTTTCCAAGTCTGGTTGTTAAAGTTTGGGTGGGATGACTTACTTTTATTGAATTTGTGAGAGGGACTGAGTTTGTGTAGTCCTTTTTATACGCAGCACTCCCCAGTTGGGGAGCTGCTGGGGTCCTCAACAGTACCAGGACAGAAGTTCTCTTCTACCTTCGAGGCCACAGGGCAACGGATGAAAACTCATGAGTCTGGCACAGTTCCAAAAAGGCTTTTAATAGTACAAAAGCTCTATCACCGCAATCCAATATAATGGAAGACCTTAGCTCTGGTCAGAACTTAAACCATACACAAGAGCCCAAGTCTCCCACCAAAGAGGATCTCACCAGAGAGAGAGTTCTACCAAAAAGGGTTCTACCAGGAAGGAGTCCCACCAAAGAGAGGATTTCACCTGAGAGACAGCCCTACCAAAAAAAGGGGAAATTACCTCAAGTCAGTCCCTTATATACACCAAAGTAATCCTAACTTCAGGGAGGGTCTTGTCAACAAAGAACCCTAAACAGCTTCTAGAAGTAGAAGAGTGCAGAAGGGTGGTGCCACACCCTATTATAGATATAAACCAAAGATTATGCCAAGGACTAATCCCTTCTTCTGAAATTATCTCTTATATAAAACACTGGATGGGGTGGCTGGTATTAAATAATACATCTTTATTTCATGGGTTTCATGTAATCTAGATGGCGCCCACAAGGTCCTTCTTATTTATTATCTGTATCAGGGTAATTCTGAGTATCTTGTTCTCTGCATTCTGAAAGGGTCACACTCACCTGTTAGAGGGCAAACTAGTATGATCCATCCTATAATTTTTTTTCTTGCTTTTTTTTTGGGTCACGCCAGCAATGCTCAGGGGTTACTCCTGGCTCTGCACTCTATCTGAAGAGAAAGCTATTCTGAAAAAGAATAAATTCATCACACAGAAATAAATTCAGCTCACAGAAAACACCTACCTTGGTTCTGTTTATTTTTTCTATTCTTTTCTGCACCTCTTTGATTTGATTCCTGATGCTGAAATCTGTGAGAGGCCTGTCTCCTAGCACCAGATTTATTGTAAGTACTTGGTTCACATTGGCTATGGAGACAAACAAGCCTGGAATCTGCTGAGTGAGAACTTGGAGACATTACAATTTATGAGCACATATTCAAATTCAAGATTAAGGCCACCTGATGCATGACTCGATTTGCTTTGGGAGATAAGTCTTTTGTTCTGTCTTGGCCCCAATGGGTAAAATGCACCTACATGATGAAGTATAATCTACTATATTCAAAGTATTAACCTAAGTCTTAATCTCATCTAAAACATCCTTAAAGAAGCATTTAAAATAGTGTTTAGCTACATATCCAGGCCCTCTGATCCTTTCAAACTAACACATATACTTTTGTAACAATCTCAAAAACTTATGGGCTTACCAATTTCTCACTGAACTAGAGACAGAATAACTTTAGGAAACAGCATTGTTAATTTGCTTGAAAAGCAGTTCTAGATATAGCTTTCTGTGCACAATAAGAGTTCTATAGGCAAGTGATTGCATGACAGGCTAATTAGACTATTAATAGAGTTAATAATGGGGTGATAAAAATAATTCAAAATAATAAAATGCAAGGCCAAGGAGGTAGATCAGGCTGCTGGTGGCTCATGCTTTGTAGGCAGGAGCCCTGAGTTTTATCCCTGATGCCACAGGGTCCCCCTCAAGATGCAAAGCATGGGCTCTAACCCATTGAACTCTTTCTCTAGCCTAACATGATGTAACTTTTATTACTGTCATTATAACTTATCTGAAGTTATTCTTTTTTTAAAATGTTTCTCCTCGTAACAAGCCAGACGACCCTCCCCACTCCATGAGGGCCTCCATTTTCCACATCCGGACTTCCCCCTCGTCAGAACTCCACCCAGCAGACCAGCCTATCACAGCCCGCCTCACATGGCTGATTTGGGCCACGCGGTTCATCAATAAATGCTGGATTTAGAGATGACTACAAGAATATGCTACCCGCACAGCAGAGCCTGGCAAGCTACCCGTCGTCATTTGATATACCAAATACCAGTAGCAGTTATAGACCTCATTCCCATGACCTGATAGAATGGTTTTAGGCTCTTTATGTTCCTGGAGCAAGCAGGTGTCCTTGGGCTGTACTTGCATGAGACAGGACATATGGAGATGTTACTGATGCCCGCTCGAGCAAATTGATGATGAATGTGAAGACAGTGATACAGTGATACCACCGTGAGATATACAGTTACAAAGATGTTCATAAGATGTTCATATTTGGATTTTGGTCATACATTGTTCCAGCACCCATCCCTCCACCAGTCCCCATTTCCCACCACCAATGTCCCCGATTCCCTCCCCCTTCCTAGCCTGCCTCTGTGGCAGGTTTCTTAATTTCTTTCTCTTTCTCTCTCTCTCTGTCTCTCTCTCTCTTTCTCTTTTCCTTCCCTTCCACATTGTGGATTACAATACATACATTTAGAGACCATCGTGTGCATTTTTTTTTTGCCTGTATTTAATGCTCAGTTCTAGGTTGGTTCCATTCTCTGTCTTACCTAGCTTCTGACTCCCCACACGTTTGTGATAATTTCCACCTTTGACAAAACATCCTGTTCCATGTTTCGCCTAACCTTGGATATTGGTATCATAATGTGTACATATATATTTATGTCATGCAAATAAATGCAGTCATTCTGTATCTGTCTCTCTCTTTCTGGCTAATTTCACTCAACACGATCCTCTCCATGTCCATCCATTTATAGACAAATTTCATAACTATCTGAAGTTATTCTTACACTTTCTCGGATCATCACTTTATTTACTATCCTGAATAGATATTTCTATTGCTACAAAAGCATTCTATTTAAGTTTTCACTGATTTGTAAGTCATCTCAACAAATTTTTGTTTATAAATATAAAACATTCCTTTTTGTTGCTACTATTGCTACTGCAGTGACTAGAGGTCACACACATTTGGTTGTAGCTTGCCTGAGTTGGCACTGTTGTGGTGTTAGGGACCCCAGACAACACAGCTGCTCAGATCACATTCACACACTTGGGCTGGAGCAGGCACCAAACTCGAGATTTCAGAGGCCTTACACTTGAAAAGGTGTTTTGACACTGAGATACTCTAAGACCCCAGCATCCCATATGATCTCCTGAGCATGGCCAGGAGTAATTCATGAATGCAGAGCCAGGAGTAACCTCTGAGCATCACTGGGTGTGACCCAAAAGTAAAAAAAAAATCATTTCTGTAGGGCTGGAGTTACAATACTTTATTTTCATGCACCTGACCCATCACTAGGTGTGGGCTTGTGGGCTAAAATCAAACAAGAAAAATGTTCCAAATCCTAAATAAGTTTCTTTACAAGGTATGAGTATGACTAGTTCTTATTCATTGTTTTATGTCTGACACGACATAAAATTGAGCCAATGTCTGTTCTAGAAAGATAATTTTGAATCAATAAATAGTCCTGTATCATCTCCCCTGGTCCGAACATTATGCTAACCTCTCCGGCATCCTTTCACTTACACTGTCCGCCATCCAGGAGGCTTTGAAAGGGAAATAAACCCATGGCTACAGTTCCATTCACCTTGCTACTGTGAATGTTGAAGTAATTTAAATTTTAAATCAGTGAGTGATTCACGAAGGGGCTGGTACCTAATTCAGGCTAATGTGTAGAACCATCTGTTTAAAAATGATACTGCATTCCTCTTTCCTCTTCCTTTTTTTATTTTGCTTTTTTGGGTCACACCCAGAGATGCTCAGAGTTTTCTCCTGGCTCTGTATTCAGGAATTACTCCTGTCAGTGCTTGGGGGACCATATGGGCTGCCAGGTCGAACTCTGGTCAGCCTCATGCAAGGCAAACGCCCTACCTCCTGTGCTACTGCTCTGGCTCCGGCATTCTTCTGAGAGAACCATGGAAAGCCAGCTTTACTTCTTTTCAGAATGCAGTAGAGTGCAGATGGAAGGTTGGAACTGCTACAATTATTTTGTCATCATGAAGTTGACAGTAGTACAATGCATATATTATAGACATCAAAGCAGAGAGATAGAGAAGTTAGAGTGAGAGCCCAGAGGTAAAGCACATGACTAATGTTGTAGGTGGGCTTTCACTGGTGGTTTATGTGAGGCAGGAAGCGGAGAGATGGTCACTTTCTCCTGATCCACCTCTGCCACCCGGGACCTTCTGGGAAGGCTAGGACTAATAAAGTTTGTGATGAGCTCCTGCATGGCACAGGCCCAAGCCCCCTCCAGCCCTACGAGGTGGCCATTAGGCCACACCTGATTTCCACTTCATCTCTAGGCATGGGAGTTGATCCCACCACATGAGATTTCTTGGGGAGTCATGGACTCAGGCTGGAGTGAGGAATTGCTTTTTGCAGGAAAGGAAAGCCTTACCCAGAGTTTTTCAGAGTTCTTGTCTTCCTCCCAGAAAAAGAATTTTCAGGAGTAGATGAGCAGTGAGATAAAACACTCTATTATGGAGGTTTTGTTAGGGTCCAAAGTCACAAGTCCTGAGGAATCACAGAGAATCCAGCCAGTAACACAAAACACAAGCGGAGTTTATTAAGCCAGCTAGCTGGGGTCAAGCTTTAGGCATGCAGGCCGAGCAAGACCCTGAGTAAAGGGAAGCTTTGGATTATATAGCCCTATTTGCATCATAATCCTTTCAAAATTAAATTCAAAGAAAAACATAACTCAAGGAGAAACCACAACTCCAGTTGGCCTGTTCTTATCTAAGTCAAAGCAAAAGTACAGATGCAAATTGGCAGTCAATAGTTAGCATGTCCTGTCCTATGTCTGTTATAAAACAAGAACAAGGTTAAACTTGACTTGTGCACTTACTTGAATCACCCATGTTATCAGTGCATTTTATGTTGATGTCCTTGGGGCCTGGCATGTTTTTCTTACTAGGCAGTAAACTCATGACCCTGAGGCACAATATGTAGTCTAGTGCTTTAAGATGGAGTCACAGTTGTTCTGCTTAACCCTTCAGTTTTAGGACGGGAAAGGAAGAGAGAGGGTGAGAGAGAGTACACATCTCAAGAGGGGAGATGCAGGCGACACATGTGCTAAGGCACCACATGTACTCAGTCACATGGGCTCAAGCAGCACATGGGCTCAGGCAACATATGCGTGCCCTTCCTTTGTTCATGGTGGCTATTATAGGTGTTTGTTTTTTCCCAAGATACCCCTACATGGGACTTCAACCTAGATTAAAATCAGTTGCTAGGGCTGTTACCAAGGGGAGTAAAATTTGGGAGTGGTCTTCTTTGAAAATCTTCTTTTAATGGTTTTTTTTTTTTTTTTTTTTGGGTCACACCTGGCGATGCTCAGGGGTTACTCCTGGCTCTGCACTCAGGAATTACTCCTGGTGGTGCTTGGGGGACCATATGGGATGCCAGGGATCGAACCTGGGGCGGCACAGACCGGCAGCGTGCAAGGCAAAGCCCTACCCGCTGGGTTATCGCTCTAGCCCCTGAAAATCTTTTCTTTGACCTCTGCTCCTGCTGGATCTTCTCTATCCTGGAATCGGATTAAGAGCTGGGCAGAGAAGGTTGATCCAGCTTCCTCATGGTCTATTGTTCTTGATGAAGGTGTTATCAGACCTTGATTCCTGATTCCAAAAGGTGGGTTTTGACAGCTTTAGGCTACCTTTATTCCCAGAAAGTTCATTTCCTGGGGACCTCCCTGTCTGCCTACCTATATCACCTATGATATCACTGTATCACTATCTTCCCGTTCATCATCGATTTGCTCGAGCGGGCACCAGAAACATTTCCATATGTCCTATCTCATGCTAGTAGAGCCCAAGGGCACCTGCTTGCTCCAGGAACATAAAGAGCCTCAAACCATTCCATCAGGTCATGGAAATTAGGTCTATAATTGTTACTGGTATTTGACATATCAAATACGACATGGGTAGCTTGCCAGGCTCTGCCATGCGGGTAGCATACCCTTGTAGTCATCTCTAAATCCAGCATTTATTGATGAACAGCATGGCTACACGGCGGCCGCGCAGAGCAGGGCTGTGATAGGCTGGTGTGCAGGGTGGAGTTCTGATGAGAGGGAAGTCTGGATATGGAAAATGGAGACCCTTATGGAGTGAGGGGGTCATCTGGCTTGTTGCAAGGCTCTGCTGGGATGGCGGGCCAAGGCTAGAACCTGCCATTCCTCCCAGGTGCCTTGTGAGCGGCTGGGCACAGGGAGTCAGTAGCAGCTCTGCCCTATGTCTGTGAGTCAACACCTATATATCTGGAGAAATCAAACCACAAAGCTTCCTGATAAACTACATGCTGCATGTTGGTGGGGTGGGAGGGGAGAGTCTGGAGACTAAATTCGCAGCTTTCTGCTCTCAAAGCAGTCTCTACCACCACACTCAATTTTTGCATCCTGAGTTTTGAGTCACATCCCTGGTTCTGCTCCTGAGTCTTAACCATCATCGATAGGGTACACAGAGATTAGATAGAGGGAGATTGCCTTAAAGGATCTCAAAAAATGAAACAGAATTTATCAGACTCTTCAGTTCTGTCACTTCTGACTGTAGTTTTCTCATTCTTGTCCCATACTTTCTGTACTTGTATTCAACATCCTCATTGTAGCATCTTTAAAGTCATTATCTGAGTTTCTCTGAGGCTTCCCCTGTGCCTGTTCTGGCCTGGGGATTAATGTTTGTCATTCCTGCCCTCCCCATGAAGGGTTCACTAAGGGATTTAAATTTCTCTTTTTCCCTCTTGTTGGGTCTCACCCAGCAAATGTTTTCTGTTTCTTGTTTGTTGTTTTGAATTCTGGGTGTAAATTATAGGGAGGTTCTGCCTTTCCCATGGTTGTTATTTGGGGCTCTCACACCAGGGCTGTAGCTGAGTGTGGGTTCACTATAGGAAACATGTGCTTATGCCTTGTGAGGTGTGGGCAGAGAGCTATTATGCAGTCCAGTTGCTCCCAGGCACTTGTGAAACAATCCGACCTTCAGGTGAAGACATACAATCCACTCAGCTGATGGAAGCTGAATTTCTAAATAGAAATCCAGGGGCCGGGAGACATTACAATGGGCTAAAGCAAATGCTCTGTGTTCAGGAGTCCCAGTTTCAATTCCTGGCACCATGTGGTCCCCCCAATACCACTAGGAGCAACTCATGAATACTGAACTTGGATTAGCTCCCCAAACACTCCCCAAAACTCAAGATTCACATATAAGAATCCATTTTCATTTTCCCCTATTTTCATCATAATACATAGTTTGTATACCCGTGAAATTCTTTCATAGTAAGAGTATTTTATCCATCCATCCATCCATCCATCCATCCATCCATCCATCCATCCATCCATCCATCCATCCATCCATCCATCCATCCATCCATCCATCCATCCATCCACCCGCCCGCCCGCCGCTGCCGTCCGTCCGTCCGTCCGTCCGTCCATCTATCTATCCATCCATCCATCCATCCATCCATCCATCCATCCATCCATCCATCTATCTATCTATCTATCTATCTATCTATCTATCTATCTATCTATCTATCTATCTATCTATCTATCTATCTATCTATCTATCTATCTATCTATCTATCTATCTATCTATCTATCTATCTATCTATCTATCTATCTATCTATCTACTTACTTATTTTGCTTTTTGGGTCACACCCGGCAATGCTCAGGGGTTACTCCTGACTGTGCACTTAGAAATTATTCCTGGGGACGAACGTGGATTGGCGGCATACAAGGAAAATACCCTCCCCAGCTGTACTATCACTCCAGACCCAGCAAAAGTATTTTAAAACTTATAATGAATCACATACAGAAATGGAAAACTAAATGGAAGCTAAACAGCTCACTGTTGAACAGTGGGTCATACAGAAAATCAAAGAGGAAATCAAAAGATTCCTGGAAACAAATGAAAATGAGGACACAAACTACCAGAATTTGTGGGACACAGCAAAAGCAGTGTTACAAGGAAAATTCATAGCCCTGTAAGTAATCATCAGAAAGGAAGAAAAGGATCACATAAATAATTTGACTTCACAGCTTAAGATCTTAGAAAATGACCAACAAAAAGGAGCCCAACACAGGCAAAAGGAAGGAAATAATAAAACTTAGAGCAGAAATCAAGAAGCTGGAATCCCCCACAAAAATCCAAAATATCAATAAAGCCAAGAGTTGGTTCTTTGAAAAAATAAACAAGATGGACAAACCACTTTTAAATTATTTTTAATTATAAAATGATTATTTTCACAATGTTAACACGAAGCAATTTAAGAACTTTTATTTAAATTGTTAGTTAAGAGGGTCACATGTTGGGGCTGAAGCGATAGCCCAGCAGGTAGGGCGTTTGCCTTGCACCCGGCGGGCCCATGCAGGCCCGGGTTCAATCCCCGGCATCCCATATGGTCCCCCCGAGCACTGCCAGGAGTAATTCCTGAGTGCAGAGCTAGGGAGAAACTCCTGAGCATTGCCGGGTGTGACCCCAAAAAAGCAAAAAAAAAGGGGGTCACATGTACATAATAGACTTTATGATATTTGGAACACACCAGAAACAAATCAATTTGTATCATAAAAAACTTAAAATTATATGCCTTTCTGCTAATAATCAAGTTTTTATTTTTTATTTTTTTAAAGTATTTTATTATACCACCGTGAGATATACAAATAAAAAAGATATACAATTAAAAAAGTTCATATTTGGGTTTTGGTCATACAGTGTTCTAGCACCCGTCCCTCCACCAGTGCCCATCTCCCACCACCAACGCCCCCGGTTTCCTCCCCTTCCCCAGCCCCCTCTATGGCAGGTTCTTTATTTCTTTCCCTCTCTCTCTCTCTTTCTCTTTTCCTTCCCTTCCAGACTATGGATTACAGAACATACTTTAAGAGGTTGGCATGTGTATCCTTTTGCCTCTATTCAATGCTCAGTTCTAGGTTGGCATTAGTACCCTCGACAATTATTAGCACACTGTTCCATTTTCTGTCTTACCTAATCTCTGACTCCCACACGTTTGTGATAATTTCCACTTTTGACAAGACCTCCTGATATATGTTTCACTTGACCTTGGATATTGGTATCATAATATGTATATATATATATTTATGCCATGCAAATAAATGCAGTCATTCTGTATCTGTCTCTCTCCTTCTGGCTAATTTCGCTCAACATAATCTTCTCCATGTTCATCCATTTATAGGCAAATTTTATGACTTCATTTTTCCTAACAGCTGCATACTATTCCATTGTGTAGATGTACCAAAGCTTCTTTATCCAGTCATCGATTTTCCAGCACTCTGATTGCTTCCAGATTCTGGCTATTGTGAATAATGCTGCTATGAACATAAAAGTAGGGATGGTGTTTCCGCTGCGTATTTTTGGTTTTCCAGAGTAGATTCCCAGGAGTGGTATGGCTGGGTCAAATGGGAGTTCAATTTCTAGTCTTTGGAGGAAAAGTCCATATTGTTTTCCAGAAAGGCTGTACCAGCCGGCATTCCCACCAACAATGGATGAGTGTCCTCTTTTCCCCACATCCACACCAGCACTTGTTGTTCTTGCTCTTTTGAATATGTGCCAGTCTCTGTGGTGTAAAGTGGTATCTCATTGTTGTTTTGATTTACATCTCTCTGATGATTAGTGATGATGAGCATTTTTTCATATGTTTTTCATATGGCCATTCGAATTTCTTCCTTGCTGAAGTTTCTGTTCATTTCTTCTCCCCCATTTTTTTGATGGGGTTGTTTGTTTTCTTCTTGTAAAGTTCTACCAGTGCCTGATATATCCTGGATATTAACCCCTTATCAGATGGGTATTGGGTGAATATTTTTTCCCATTCTGTGGACTGCTTTTGTATCTTAGTCACTGTTTCTTTTGAGGTGCAGAAGCTTTTTAGTTTCATGTAGTCCCATATGTTTATCTTTTCTTCTAGTTGCTTTGTTAGTGATGTTTCACCTTTGAAGATGCCTTTAGCTTCAATGTCGTGGAGGGTTTTTCCTATATTTTCTTCAATGTACTTTATGGATAATAATCAAGTTTTTAAACCTAATATTCCGACTTATCACAGCCTTTATTGTCTTTAAGATGGATTCATATGGATGACAACAAATCTAGGCAATATTTCCTACTACTGAAATGCATACAGTAATTGAGATATGGACTAATTTTTTTTTTTTGCCTAGTGGGCAGAACCCAAGTTCATAGGTAAGGCTGACAAATGATCATTGTTTTCTCAGAGAAATTACAGTGGAAATGAGTCACTTACATGCAGGTTGTCAAGGCAACAAGTGCCCATATCTTCCCAGTAACAGGATCTGTTTATATAGTTATTGAGCCAATACAAATGTTGGTCTGCAGCCACAAGCCAGGGTGAGCCTGCAAATGCTCTCTCTCAAGGTTAATCAATAAGCACATTGGCTTTCCAGACACCATAGCAGTGGCAAGTGCCATGATGCTGGTGTGCTATGTGCATTTTCCATTCTTTCTCAAGCTCCACATTAGTCTTCTCTCTTCAGATACATTTATTTGTGAGCTGGGGAGATTTTGAATCCTACTGTTAACCCAGAATATTGGGCTAAATTCCAATGAGTTGCTACTTCTCAGAAAAATTAAAGCCCTGAATGCACAAAGAATAGCTCTTGGTGGTCTTAACAGTAGTAAACAGAATGGTAGGAAAGATTAGCAAATCTAAGGGAAGGAGAATGTGGTTTTAGTGTGCTCTTTGTGTGTCCAAGTAGTAAACAGAATGGTAGGAAAGATGAATAAATCTAAGGGATGGAAAATGTGGTTTAAGTGTGTAGAGCACATTTGTTACATGTGTGTGGTCCTAAATTTAATCTCTGGTACATAAACACCCCACTCCAGTAACCCTGGGTGTGAACCCCACAATTAAAAAAAAAGGTGAACCTAGAAGGCTGGAAAGAGTCAAACCCAAGCCATGGAGAACTATAGAACATGTTCTATATACACAGAATCAGAACTGGACTGATGCACATATTTTTAGATGCAGGAGCCCTTGATTCAATCTTAGACACCACATACTCCCTTGAGAACTTCCAGGAGTGATCCCTGAGCATTTGCTGGGTCTGGCTTGCTATGAAGAATCCTACATGAGGCTTTAGGTCCTGGCCCTATTCATAGGCAGGCAAATCTAGACAAAGTATGTGGTCAGGTCCCAAGAATTTGAGGCAAAGATCCTTTTTTAAAAACCCAATAATTGGAGTTCCATAAAGTATCTCGTGTTGGCATGCTTTCCACACATGAGACTGTGAATTCCATCCCACACACCGTCCCCATGTTACATAGTGACCTCCCAATCTGCCATATGATCCCTGAGACTCCGTGACAGCCCACAGCAACAGTAAAGGCATGGAAGATAAACAGCAGTAAAAAGCCAAAAAACAAATCTTAGATTTCAGGTGAAAGGTAAAGCTGGTGATTATGGTTCCCCTGCAAGTGAACTATAGGAATGTATCCTACGGCTGCACCTCGTGAGCTTAGAGTGTAGCCATTTCAGGACTGTACAAGCTGGATGCAGGGCCAGGCTGGAGCACATACTTTGCAGAAGCAGAGATTCTCTCCAGTCATCTCCTGCTCGCTGACACCCGTTCCCCACCCAAGCCTGGGCCCAGAGCAACCCTAAGAGTGGCGGTCTCAAACAGAAACAAAAAGATTGTCTGTCCAAGGTTGTTTTTGTATTTGGCTTCTCTCTTGTTTATAAATAATTCAGACCTGATTTTCTTCAAGGGTTTGCTAAAAGTACTAGTAAAGATTTCAATCACAGAAGAAGGAAATTAGCTTACTCCTGCCCTTCAATCCTATTACTTATTAGAAAAGGATAGTGGAAGAGGAAGCAAAAAATGTTGCAGCTCCCTGATGCTGGCCACACAGTTAGTGGCTTGTCTCACACTGCCCTCTTTCTGCTGTCACAGTCCATTCTCATCTGGAAAGGAGGAAGAGAGAATTCCTCATTGGGAAAACTTCATGGGCATGCAGTACACAGCACGAGTAAATTCATGTCTGCTTTCTTGGGTGTGATCATGGTATTGTGGCCAGGCAGGCAAATGTTTTTATTCTGCAATGAGGTATTTTCTGATGTTACAGTTTCCTTTCAAATAGCATAACTGGAATGTGTAAAAAAGAGAGATGGAGGTGCAGAGGCAAGGACATGAGCGAAGGGGAAGAACTGCTGGAGCTCAGTGAAGGATGTGTGGTTTTGGATGTCTTTTCACCTTTCGGAAGGTTTGACAACTTAAAAGCAGAATGTTGGGTGAAAATATAAAAGTGATTTGGAGTTGACCTCTGTTGAGTTCATTCATTCATTCATTCATTCATTCATTCATTCATTCATTCATTCATATTTTCTGTAGAACTGAAAGGTGACACTCATCAGGCTTCTTCCTGAGGTGACTGGTGTTCAGTGGGCTTGTTGCACTCTGTGCTAGAGAGTGAGGTGCAGGAGTGAGCGGCAACTGTGGGCAGGGCTCCGGTGGTGGTGACGGTGCACGGGGGTCTGCTCATGGCCTCACTGCTCTCACAAGCAGACATGGGAAAGGGCAGTTTAGCACAACATACTGTACAAGGAACATGATGTGTTCAGGATATTGATACATTTTTTCTCTTTCAGTATTTTGATGCACCATTTATTATAGTTTTATTCTGGGAGCCAAACTTAATTCTTGGTTTCAGGGCACAACATATTAGACTATAAAGCTGTTGGAAGCTCCATCCTGGAGTTTCTGGTGGGGAGACAACGTATGTGTGTGAGTATACATGGGCGTTTGCTCTCTACCCTCCTTCCTCCCATTTACTTGGCAGTGGGTGAGATTAAACACAGGATTAAACCCATGAGATTAAACTCACAAGTGCAAGGCAAGTAGTCTGGTGTTGGGGAGACACTGGGGTCTCCATCAATATCAGGAAATGAGTTCCCTTCTACCTCTGAAGCTGGCAGGAGTGGATGAAAACTCACGAGGTCAGTGCAGTTCCAAAAGGCCTCTTACTAATTACCAATAATAATAAAACAAGCTCCTTCACTGCAATCGAAGATAATGGGATTCCCCCAGACCTCTAGCTCTCCAACCATGTGCTCAGGCCTAAGTCTCCCACCAAAGTGGATACTGTACCTCAGTATCCACTTTCTCTTATATATCCTAAAGCAATAATATCAGTGTCAGTTCTCTTTATATATCCTAAAGCAATAATATCTTCAGGGAGGGTAATGTCAACAAAGATCAACAAATCAGCTTCTAGGTGTGGATATAGGGAACAAGTGTGATGATACCACACTTGCTTTAGGTATAAACAAATGATTATGCCAGGGACTAGATATCTCTTATGTCAAAACACTAGAGAGAGAGGGCTGGTATAAAGAAATACATCTTAATGGATGTATATTCATGAGGAGAAACACATCATAATCTCATGGGCTTCATGCAATCTAGATGGTACCCATAAGGTCCTTCTTATTTAATATTTACACCAGGGTGATTCTGAGTGTGTTTTTCTGTTTGCTGAAAGGATCATGCTTGCCTGCTTGAGGGCCACTAGTATAATCCTTCCTTTAATCTTAAATTGTAGTCTTAACATAGCCAAGATGGTGGTCTCCTGGTAAATTCTCACTGTCCCACACTAGGACCAGTGGGTATTAAGAGGAATTGTGCCCAATCTAGATAACATTAAAATCATAGTGGAGATTATGATAATATTTCAGGAGTTAATTCAGAGTCAAAATGACTCCTGTAACTGCCACACCCTCCGTAAGTGTTTACACAGGAGAGATCTCATTAGCATGAACCCTGGCTTAAGGACATGTAAATAGCTTAAACTGTAAGTAGATTAAACAGCAAAGATCCCAAGGTAGCAAGGTCTTATCATTCAACACTCTAGTCCTGAGCCACACCACCAGCACTGCTTGCAAGGCATTTGAAGTAACTATAGATGGCCACAGAAGAAGGGAAACTAAGTTGTTTAGAGTTTCTAAGCAACTTCCACTATTTTCTACCTTCCCTCCCCTTTGTTGTTTCTCATGTCTGAGACTCACAGACATGGGGCAGAACTGCTACCGGCTCTCCCTCTCCCTGTGCCCAGCTGTTCACGAGCGCCCGGGAGGGGATGGCTGGTTCTAGCCCTGGCCTGCCACCCCAGCAGAGCCTCGCAACAAGCCAGAAGAACACCTCCCTCCATAAGGGCCTCCATTTTCCACATCTGGACTTCCCTCTTGTCAGAACTCCACCCAGCAGAATAGCCTATTACAGCCCGGCTCATCGAGATCCACCCTGCAGCAGTCTTTTTCAAGTCCAGCCCAGGTATGCTGATCCAGAGACTCACAGACATGGGGCAGAGCTGCTACCGGCTCTCCCTGTGCCCAGCCACTCACGAGGCGCCTGGGAGGGATGGCGGGTTCTAGCTCTGGCCTGCCACCCCAGCAGAGCCTTGCAACAAGCCAGATGATCCCCACTCCAAGAGGGCCGCCATTTTCCACATCCGGACTTCCCTCTCGTCAGAACTCCACCCAGCAGAAGAGCCTATTACAGCCCGGCTCACACGGAGGTGACTACAAGAGTATGCCATCTGCACGGCAGAGCCTGGCGAGTCTCCCATGTTGTATTTGATATGCCAAATGCCAGTAACAATTGTAGACCTCATTCCCATGACCTTATGGAATGGTTTGAGACTCTTTATGTTCCTGGGCTCTACTAGCATGAGACAGGACATATGGAGATGTTACTGGTGCCCGCTCAAGCAAATCGATGATGAACGGGAAGACAGTGATACAACAGTGATAGATGGCCACATAAGAAGGGAAACTAAGTTGTTTAGAGTTTCTAAGCAACTTCCACTATTTTCTACCTTCCCTCCCTTTGTTGTTTCTGCAGTGATCACTATCACTATATCACTATCCTCCCGTTGATCATCTATTTGCTAGCGCGGGCACCAGTAATATATCCATATGTCCTGTCTGCAGTGATAATGGTTGAAAATTTTAGTTGTGCTTACACCCACAAGATCACACCTGGGTGGACCAGACAGATCACAGTTGACTTGTGGGTCAGTGCTAAGGCTCAGTTTTTGATCTCATGTCTGCAAGGTGGGGCAGGTCTACCAATGAGCTATCTGCAGGTCCAAGACACAACTGCTTGAGAAATTAGAGTTTATCTGTTATTATTTTCTAATGCTAAATATTTCCAACCTTTTGGTGTTGAGATTTTAATTTCATTCTTAAACTTCTCTTTCTTTCATTTTTCTCTAACTTCATTACTGCCCTTAATTATTCCTTTAAAGTATTGTCTAAGACATGTGGAGAGTGGGTTGATGGATAGATAGATTCCAGGATAATAAAACTGAACTTTCATCCCAGATCTCAAGATGAAAGAGATATGAAATGTGAGAGACAGATAGCCATGCATGGAATTTTCAAAGGAAAATATCCCAACGTACTTAAGCAGATCAAGGATACTAAAAATGATGGGGATGGGGTGGGGTGGGGAATATGCTCAGAGTATGGAAATATGGAAGAACTTGACAGACCCTAATACTGTTGGTGATGCCAGACAGCCCTGACGTCCAGGCCAGACCCAGCACTTGTCTTCATAATACTGAGTTCACTAACTATTCTATTGGCTAGTGTGTCTTGAACAGCAATTCCTACTTGTCAGTGCCACTGATTTGTGAATGATGTATTTAGATAAAATTAATGTCATTGAGCTTACTATCTGTTCTCAGTGTAAAAATTTAAATGTAGTAATAGTATCATTGTTTATCAAATCACCTAATAAGTCAGCACATTCCCACCAAAGTTTAACTTAAAAAATGTTAGCGTGTTCATGTGTCACTATTTAATAACTCTTTCTAGTCATCACTGTCTTCCCATTCATCTTCGATTTGCTCGAGCGGGCACCAATAACATCTCGATATGACCTGTCTCATGCAAGTAGAGCCAAAGAGAATCTGCTTGCTCCAGGAACATAAAGAGCCTCAACCCATTCCATCAGGTCATGGGAATGAGGTCTATAATTGTTATTGGTATCTGGCATATCAAAT
Organism: Cryptotis parvus; assembly: GCA_021461705.1. Lineage (NCBI taxonomy): Eukaryota > Metazoa > Chordata > Mammalia > Eulipotyphla > Soricidae > Cryptotis > Cryptotis parvus. The sequence goes on from JAJIBD010026241.1 coordinate 43,062, forward strand.
ATGACACGGGTAGCTTGCCAGGCTCTGCCGTGCGGGCAGATTTTTACATAGATACTATATTTCACACCATATTAAAATGAGAAAGCTAGTGCACAAAGAGAATTCAATAACGTGCCCAATGTCACACAAGTACACAATGGTTAGACAGAACTCAGCTCCAAGGAGGATTACTCTAGAATCCATCACTTGCCACTTGTCTTCCTGTTGTTCATCGATTTGCACCGAGCGGGCACCAGTAACATCTCCATACGTCCTGTTACAAGCACGTGTACCTCAGGGGCATCTGCTTGCTCCAGGAACAGGAAAAGCCTCAAACCATTCCTTCAGGTCATGGAAATGAAGTCCATAATTGTTACTGGTTTTTTTTGCATATCAAATAAAACACGGGTAGCCTTGCCCGGCTCTGCCATGTAGGTGGTATACTCTCAGTATAATATAATGAAAGAATCCATGCCTTTCATTATAAAATTGTGAATCATATCAGAATGCTGAGATGTATGCTGATATTCTCAGGACAGATCAAAAGGGAAGTGACACTTTTTGTAGGACAGAAGTCCAGAGTGCACACAGTATGGCCTACCACCCAGGCAGATGAATGCCAAAACATTCCCCCCAAAAAAATGTCCTTAGACTGTACAGCAGCAAGAGTCCTAAACTGTCCTTCTCCCCCACCTCCCATCCCGGGAATGGAAACAAGCTCTTCATGCCATCTTTGAACTAAAAAGGGATCCAGAAAAGAATAAGGTTTGGCATTGACTTAATCCAGAATTCTGGACACTCACTAAGGTGCCTTGGACAATGGGCTCTTCATTTCCTTGTAGTTCAGAAGGCAGGAAGGCTGAGACCATGGGCCACAAGATTGGATCCTGGTCATATCTTTCTTTTTAGGGGGTTAACTTCCCTTAGGGCTATTGCACTCTCTGTGTCGCCGAGGTTGTTGGTCCTATTAGATTAGACTTGTGATGTTATTTACCTACACCGAGGTCCAGAAAGTCTTCTCTCAAAATACTGTCACATCACTTGATCACTTGATCACTTGACATCCCATTATTCATCGATTTGCTCAAGTGGGTACCAGTAATGTTTTCATTTGACCCTATCATGTGCCAGTGTAGCCCAATGGCATCCTGGTTGCTTCAGGATTTCAAAGAGCCTCAAACCGTTTGTTCAGGGACAAAGAAGTCTGACCATCTTGTGGGTGGGCGGCCACGTGATGTTTTGACATCCCATGGGATCCAGTCGGTAACGGCTCTAGTCCAGCGGTCATCTCCAAATCGCATAGGTAGGATATTAGGACACAGGTACACCCGGCAGAGCAGAAACCAGCTTTCCCTGTTGAACCCCCTGCATTCCATGGACAATGAGAGCAACTTCCGACCTGAGTCCACCATCCCGATGGAGCCTCGGAGGAGCCCAGAGAAACCCCCCACACCTTGCTGGTAGCGATCTTCACAATCCACACTCTGCAGCTAGTAAGATCTCCACCCAGCAGATTAATCCAGTCTCCAGCCCTGCTTGTCAGAAACCCAGCCTACAAGGACCCACCCTGCAGAGACCTGCCCTTCAGAGGAGAGTATTTCAAACTCAGGAATGCTTGAGCCTAAGACACAGGTACACCCGGCACAGCAGAAACCAGCTTTCCCCGTTGAACCCCCTGCATTCCATGGACAACGAGAGCAACTTCCGACCGAGTCCACCATCCCGATGGAGCTTCAGAGGAGCCCAGAGAAACCCCCCACACCTTGCTGGCAGCAATCTTCACAATCCACACTCCGCAGCTGGTAAAATCTCCACCCAGCAGATTAATCCAGTCTCCAGCCCTGCTTGTCAGAAACCCAGCCTACAAGGACCCACCCAGCAGAGACCCCCTTCAGAGGAGAGTATTTCAAGCCTAGGAATGCTTGAGCCTAAGACACAAGTACACCCGGCAGAGCAGAAACCAGCTTTCCCGCTAGCGCGGCTGCTATGCGGCCACAATTTTACCTCCAAATTACCGTAAATATTCTACCCACCCCTCTGAGAGAGCCCCACAAAGTAATGAGAATATAGTGTCCGCATGGCAGAACCTGGCAAGCTGTCTGATGCGTGTTCGATATGCCAAATCCAGTAACATAAATGTTTATTTTCCTGACCCGAAAGAGCCCTTAATACGGCAGCAGTAAGGAAGGCAAACAAGCAGTGCCTGATAAAATTTCACGGCCATCCTAGGCTGCCAAAACAAAGAAGGACTAAAATGATTGTCTGTACTTTCAATGCATGTACGCTGGCATCAGAAGCATATATTGAGGATCTGATGGTGCAAAGCGCAAAAGATCAAGTACGACATCATTGGTCTGACTGAGACGAGGAGGCGTCAGTTGCATCATGCTGTATTTGACACCTGAGAAGAATTGTTCCTTGGAGCATGCGACTAAAGAGACATCGGTGGCGTTGGTGTCCTTGTCAACACGAACATGGCCGTCAACATTGATTCAGTCATATGAAAGGAAAATATCTATAAACCATAATGGCTAATAGGAGAGAGAGAGCGAGAGAGATAGAGAGAGAGGGAGAAGAAAATTGCCTGCCATAGAGGCAGGCTTGGGAGTGGGTAGGAGGGAAGCTGAGGACCTTGGTGGTGAAGAATAAGCACTGGTAGAGGGATGGGTTTTGGAACACTATATGACTGAAACCTTGTCGGGGAATGCCGCGGGGTCCCCCGACAGTGTCAGGACAGAGGTTGTCTTCTACCTCCGAGGACGCTGGGAGAACAGATGAAAACTCATGAGTCCGGTGCAGTTCCAAAAAAGGCTTTTAATAGTACAAAAGCTCTTCCACAGCACTCCAATATAATGAACACACTTTAGCTCTGGTCCGAACTCTTAGACCATACAAAAGAGACCACCAAAGAGAGAGAGGATCTCTTCCGAGCTGAGTCCTACCCAGAAGGAGCAAAAAGACCAAAAAGCAAAAAGCCACAGGAGCCAAAAGCCAAAAGCTAAAAAGGCCCAAAAGGTGAAGGGGCCTCAAGTTAGCCCCTTATATACACCAAAGTAATCCAACCGGGAGGGTCAACAAAGAACTCTAAACAGAGTGTAGTGCCACACCCTATTGCAGGTATAAACAAAGGTTATGCCAAGAAGTAATCCCGAGATTAACTCTTATGTAAAACACTGGAGAGAGGGCTGATATAAAGTAATACATCTTAATTTCATGAGCTTCATGTATTAGATGTTATCCACAAGGTCCTTCTTATTATTATCTGCACCAGGGTAATTCTGAGTGTCTTGTTCTCTGTATACTGAAAGGGTCACACTGCCCTGCTTAGAGCAAACTAGTATGATCCTTCCCCTAGTCTTCCTATAGTCTCAACGTAGCCAGGGTGGTAGTCTCCTGGTAAATTCTAACTGTCCCACTCTGGGTGCAGTGAGTATAAAGAGGAGCTGTGCCCAACCTAGAAAACATAGAAGTCTTAGTAGATGTATAAGCCAGAAGTTATTCAATCAAGGTGACTTCTGTAACTGCCACACCCTCTAGCAGTGTTTACATAGAAGAGAGGTCTCATTAGAATGAGCCTTGGCTTAAGTAGATTAAGCTGGGAGCGGGCAGAACAACAAAGCTTCTAGATTAGCTAAACCTGTCCTCCAACAAAACCTGATCATAAACAGATTTAAAAAAATTTATTATACTACCATGAGATATAGTCCCAAGGAATGGATGTGTTACTGGTGCCCGCTCAAGCAAATCAATGAACAACAGGAAGACAAGTGATACTGTGAGATATACTATTACAAAGATGTTCATATTTGGGTTTCAGTCATACAGTGATCATGAACAGATTTGTAACTATGTATCTCATGGTGAGTCAATTAAAAAAAGTAAAATAAAGTAAATAAAAAGAGGAAAATATCAGGAATTTATCTTCTTGGCATTAAAGAAGATATTGAATGCCACACTCTGCTCTCACCCCGCTTTGAGTCCTTATCTCCTACCACTCTTCTCCCTTAACTGTTTTTTGCTGTTAAACTGGGTTTGCTGTTAAACTGGGTTCATGAAAAATGAACTAGTTCCAGAGGCCCCATTCACTCTCAATGGAACAGATATGCAGCAGTTATGTGTACCTAGGTTCGAGAACTCAGCATGATGAACAACCTAAAACCTGAGCTGGCAGGAGGAAGAGAGTGGCATGGAATGCCTTCAAGAGCATCAAAGAAATAGCTAAATGGACAAAGAATCTCTGGCTCCGGGCACATCTCTTTGACTCCACCATTCTCCCTGCATTAACATATGCCTCAGAGACCCTATGAAAGCAGGATGAGAATGCTATTCGGGTCTCCCAGAGAGGAATCAAAAGAGCTATGCTTGGAATATCACGCCTCACTCAGTGAGAGAAGGAATTCAGAGTTCCTTCTCTGAATTCCTTCTCTCTCTGATTCCTTCCTGATCTCCATAGATGATTGAGAGTCAGGGCTGTTGTCTCATTTGCCAAGGTGTCAAAAAATCAAATGGGCTGGACATGTAATGCAACATGGAGAAGACCGCTGGACTAGAGCCATTACCGACTGGATTTCACGGGACATCAAAGATCACATGGCTGCCCACCTAAAGATGGTCAGATTTCTTCGTCAAGACCCCGAACAAACGATTTGAGGCTCTTCATATTCCTGGAGCAAGAGGTTGCCATTAGGCTGCACTGGCATGTGACAGGGACAAATGGAAATGTTACTGGTGCCCGCTCGAGCAAATTGATGAATAATGGGATGTAAAGTGATCATTGTTACCCCCAAATCCCATTCTTGTTTTAAAAAAAACAAACTTAATTATTTTCATATATATAAATATAAATACACACACATTTATAAAACTTTATGGGTCACACCTAGGGATGCTCAGGGTTACTCCTGGCTCTGTACTCAGGAGTTACTCCTGGCCATGCTGGGAACCATATGGGATGCCGGGAGCGAACCTGGGTCAGATACGCTGCAAGGAAAATGTCCTCCCCACTGTGCTATCACTTTGGCTCTAAGTTTTTTTTTTTTTTTTGGTTTGTTTTGGCTTTTCAGGTCATACCCGGTGGTGCTCAGGGATTGCTCCTGGCTGAGTACTCAGGAATTACTTCTGGCTGTGCTCCGGGAACCATATGGGGATCCAGGGATCGAACCCTGATGGGCTTCATGCAAAAGCCCCTCCCGTTGTGCTATTGCTCTGGGCACCAGTAACATTTCCATTTGTCCCTATCTATTTTCATAATTTTCAAACATGGATAAAATCAGAGAGAATGGTACAGTGAACACTTTGTCCCCAACTTCAGTGAGTATGACATTAGGCCTTCCTATTCTGTGTTTCTTTATATTTGCTTGAGAATGGCAGTGGAGGGTTAGGGCTGAAGTATTTTCAAGGAAATCCTTTTTTAATAAGAATACCAGGGCCACCTGCCCCTCAGGTGTTGCAGGTGTGGCTGCGGTACCTGGCTGCGTTGGCAGGTGGCAGACAGGAGATAGGCTTGTCTACACCCCCCCCAGGGCTCTGCCCTGTGGGCCCTGGATGGTGGATGGTCTGACATAGAAAAAGAAAAAGACTGGACCCCCTGGGATGAACCCAGAGCCATAGCAGAGCTTGGCAAGCTACCCAGTGGTGTATTCAATATGCCAAAAACAGTAACAATAGAGATGAACTGGACAAGGGACAGACCAGATGCATAGCTGTGCTGCCCGGCCCATGTGGAGCAGCCCATGGAGTCTCTGAGGGAATCAGCTAGTCCCCGCCGAGACCAACTTTGCTCCTAGCGTAAAGCAGTCATGTGGGGGAACCATGCTGGTCGGAATTGGAGCAGGGATTTGGGCTCTTCCCTCTCCAAGCCAGTGGGCATGGCTAAGGGCTCAAAGCCTCCACAACCAGATGAGTCCGACAAGGGACAGACCAGATGCACAGCTGTGATGGTGCATGGCCGCACAAGAGGCTTAGATAACAAAGTAGGCTAGGACCAGGTCCTTCCCAGGATCTTTCACATCTGCACACCATAATGATCATTGTAGTTGTAAAAAACTGGGGAGGTTGATGTGGAAAGAGGGAACTATAATGTCATACTAGAACTCACTACTGAATTACATCATAAACCGTAAGACAAGTCACAAGGTGTAGGAGAAGAGAGAGAAATACAGAGACAGAAACAGAGATAGAGAGAAAGATGAGAAACTCAGCCACATGGGGGAGAGCTGCCACCGGCTCTTCCCTAAGCTCAGCTGACCATGAGGCTCTCAGGGAGGCAAGATGGGTTTTAGGTGTTGGCCCATCACCTCTGTAGGGTCCCAGAAGCAGCCAGATGAGACTTGCTCACCATAATAGTGACCATTTTAACGGTCTGGACCCCACAGTTCATCAGAACTCATGCAAGAGAGATGCTGATCTCAAGACCAGCTCAGACCAGCAAAGTTCGAGCCCAGGTAGGTGGTTCTCAGAGGCGGAAGTCACAGGGGTGTTTCTGGAGATGGAGATGGGGGGTCCACATTTCCTTCTCTGACCCGTCCCAGAGGCCTGGTAGTCCTGCCCACGAACTGCCTTGGGGCTCTCAGCCATGATGCAGACTCAGGCGCACAGGAGAGAGCTGCCATCCGGCTCTCCCCCCTAACTCAACTGACTATGAGGCTCCCAAGAGGCAAGATGGGTTTTGGGAGTGGGCCCATCACCTCTGTAGGGCCTCAGAAGCAGCCGGATGAGTCTCGCGCACCATAATAGCAGCCATTTTCGTGATCCGGACCCGGTATATCAATCTAGTGGAACCAATCATGCTCTAGAATATATTACAATCTACAATGTGTAAGAAAGGGAAGCAAGGATAGAGAGAGAAGAGAGAGAAAGGAGATAAATAACCTGCCATGGAGGCAGGCTGGGGAAGGGGGGAGGGAAGTGGGGACACTGGTGATGGGAGATGGGCAGGGGTGGGAGGGATAGGTTTTGGAACATTGTAGAACCAAAACTCAAACTGAACATCTTGTAGTTGTATATCTAAAGGAGGTATAATAAAATATTTTTTTTAAAAAAGAATACCAAATGATGTTCTCATATTGAGTTTGCTTGTTTTGTCCCCATTTAGAGCTCACTTCTTTTCTCATGCTCTTGCTTTGTTAGAGAAACCAGGTTGGTGCCACATGGAATGCCCCATATTCTGGACTTGACTGATTACATCCTTGTGTCCTTTTAACTTGCTCTCCAGAGGTAACTACTTTAATAGTTTCTGTTTTTAGTTCTTTTAGTGGTTACCTTGATCTGTCTGAGTTCCTTGTTTCTAGATTTAGATCTCCGCTTTGGTATAAGCTTTGTTTTCTCTTCCTGCTTCTCTACTTCCATTATTACCTTGTCATTAATTGCTGCTTTATGTGCCAGTTGGTACCCTGGAATATATACCTGTCATCTCATAAACCAAAAGATTGTCACTTGTTAACGATGTGTTTCCATTACCTGTTCTTCCCTATACCCCAGCACATTTAGTTTTAGGTGGATAACATATTTTCTGCAATCAAAGTTTAGTCTCCTATGACTTACTTGTGAGTTTGCTTTAGAATTGTGAAACAACAACAAAAAAATATAAAAACATTAAATTACATTAAGGCGCCTTCTGGATTTGGATCACCATAGTGCCAAACATTTCCTTTGATTTCCTTTTTTATAGGGTAAATATAAAGGTAAGGATCTCTATGTCAAAAGAATAACGTTCCTAGTGAGAACATCTAATACAAAGTCTCCTTTTTTCTACACTCCACCAATTATATTAAAAATCAAGCCACATTTGACTTGCTTTTTATTTAGCTAATGCCAGGGGTCATGTCTGAAGCTGTGGTTTGAATGAACTGTTCCAGTTTTACTAAGGGATCACTTTTTTGGAGAAATGATATAGGAAAGAGTCTAGTATTAGAAAAAAAAATTCAGTGACTGTAAAATGAGGCTGGGAGAATCAACTCAAACCACATAAAAAGAGGGCCTTGGATACCATGCCAAGAACTTTGTGCTTTGGAAATTGCGGAAAGGTATTTATTTTTTTTAATTTTTTTGAATCACCGTGTGATAGACCATTACAAAGTTCATGACTGGATTTCATTCACACAGTGTTCCAGAACCCATTCCTCTACCAGTGCACATTTCCTACCACCAATGTCCCACATTTCCCTCCCACCCCACCCCCCCATTTTCCCCTAACCTACCTCTATGGCAGGAACATCTCTCTCTCTTCTCTCTCTCTCACTCTCTCTCCTTTTGAGCTTAGTGAAACCACATATATTTGATTAAAATAGCTTTGTTTGTTTGCTCCACTCACCTTTATCATCTTGTCAGAGAAGATTTTATAGTGGTGAGGAGACTGGGAAGGTTGGTGGTAGAGCATTGGCCCTGCAGGCATGAGACTGAGTTTGTGGTTTTTGCTTGCTTTGTTTTGGACAGTGGTGACTCCTGACTGCACTCAGGGATCACTCCTGGCAGGGGCTTGGCGCCATACGGGTATAAGGCAAGTGCCCTATCTGCTCTACTGTTGCTCTGGTCCTTACATCTCTGCTCCACTATAACCAAGTGTGTGTGATCACAACTGACAGTGAGCATCCACCTCCCTAAGCACCACAAATGAATGTGTTAACATCTCAGCCAATTGAGCAGCCTCTGGCCAGGAACACAGCTGAAAAGCTTATGAGCAACACGATCAAGTTTTTATGACCCTACTCATGACACAACTATGAAAATAGTTTTTAGTCAGCTGTCCAACCCCATCTTCGCCTGATCATGACTTGGCAGTTAACCTAAGATTTAATCTAAAGTGGGGGGTCTCCACAAGATAGAAAATAAACTTTTGAAAAGTAAACTTTTTATGTTAGAATAATTTTAGGTTTGTAAAACTATTATTAAGATAATACTAAGTTTTCCTCTACCCTGCGACTAATTTCCCCTATTATTATGATCTTACCTTGTATATCTGTCACAACTAATGAATACTATTATTTCATCATGAACTAAAGTTCAGACTCTATTTTTCCCATTTCCATTTTTTGTTTTGTTTTTGGGTCATACATGACAGTGCTCAGGGCTTCCTTGGGTTTTGTGCTCAGGTATCATTTCTGGTAGTCTCATATGTGACAACAGGGACTAAACATGGTCAACTACATAGCATAAACAAATGAAGACAAATGAATACAAATAAGAGGGATTTATCAGGGCAACTGAAATGAGAGAACCCAGATAGTGCTAACATTCACTCAAAAACACTAGTATCATTAGATACAATAAACACCGGTAGGGGCAGCAACTGACCAGAAAATTAAGATTTATTTAAACAAGACATTGGAAGGTTTTTTTTAAAGTCTTATTTCATTATAATTTTCCTTCACAATAAAATAGTATAGCTATAACAAAATAGACAATAAAATAAACTCCAGGAATAGTTTTATTGTGATTTTGGTTTATTTTTTTTTTTTTTGCATGTTAGTTTTTATTGCTCCATAACAAAAGTATCCCCAAACTTCATGCCATAAACAATAGACATGTATGATCTCGAAGAGCTTCTCTCCATCAGACATCCAGCAGCAGGACACGTCTGGAGCTCCTGAGATTGGTCAAGCTGTCAGCCTGAGGCTAGGGAAAGCTTCCAACACGGTTCACTCACATGGAGTCCACATTGGTGGGGGCTGAGGTGAGGCCTGCTGCCTCCATGTGGAACCCTCCAGAGCCATTCCAATATCTTCCGACAGGCGGAGGGACTTCCACAGGATGAGCGTGCCACTGCAGGTCGGAGTGGCAGCATTTCTGGGCGTCAGAAGTCATGTATGGCTGCAGGTTGTTAGCCAGCCTGGAAAGAACTACACAAGGCAGGAGTGCAGAATGGAGGTGACGGAGGCCCCTGGAGCTGCCTGCACCCGTCATGCTTCAGGGGGCCATTATTTTCTTAGTCAAACCCAGCACAGGACAAATAAAGAAGAGAGCAGACATCGGCTTAATGAATTTTCTCTTGGGGAATTCTTGCTCTTTACAATTCTGAGGCCAGAGAAATGGGAGCGGGTGAAGGCACTGGCCGTGCAGGCAGCCAAACCCCGTTTGGCTCCTGGCACCACATATGCTCCCTGAGCACTCCCAGGAGTGGGCCCTCAGCACCGCCCCATGTGGCACAGGTCCCCCCACAAATGGCACTGGTGCCTGGTCCGTTCCACATGGTTCACCCCCTGGCTAACAGGTCAGCTGTCCTTGGGGGAAAGGTGGGACCAAGTCTGACATCAGGTTTTTTTTTTTCCCCAAAATCAGATCAGATTTTTGGGTCTCAGATCTCTAATTTTGTATTATAATTCAGCAAAAATGCTTTAAAAATATCTCCAAATCTACATATACATTGTAAATCCAACTTAAAAAAATTCTAAGGTACATCATTTTAAGAATCAACTCTGCTTTATTTTTTTTTACTTTTTGCTTTTGGGTGGCACCCAAGTCAGGGTTACTCCTGGCTCTGCACTCAGAATTACTCCTGTCGGTGCTCAGAGACCATATGGGATGCCGGGATCAAACCCGGCCGGCATGGGCCGGCCGCATGCAAGGCAAACACCCTACCCGCTGGGCTATCGCCCAGCCCCTCTGCTTTATTTATTTTTTTTTTGCTTTATTTTAATTTTTTATTATCTTTTTGCTCTTTTGGTCATACCAGCAATGCTCAGGGGTTATTCCTGGCTCTGCACTCAGGAATTATTCCTGGGAGTGCTTGAAGACCATATGGGATGCCAGGGATCAAACCCAGGTCGGCCGCCAGGTCGGCCGTGTGCAGGCAAACACCCTACCCACTGTGCTGTCACTCCGGTCCCAACTCTGCTTTATTTTACAGAGCAATGATTTAAACTGAATACACTGGGGTATGGTAAATATTTAACATGAAAAGCAGTTGCATCAGAAAAAAAATAGCAACTCATCTTACTCATAATAACTACAAAATATTTTTCCCCTCTGATCATTTAAGTGTTATAAATCCTGAGAATATTATACATGGAACAAAGTAGGCAATACTTTGAATTAACTCTTGTTTGGAAATAATATTTTAAAAAATGCCTTGAGGTACAGACCACTATGTATTAAACACAAGTCCTTCACGTTTTACAAACAGCAGTTCTGTGGCTCCCCCAACGCCTTAGTCGGGCTCCAGGACGCACTGTTCCACGATCTCCCTCAGGCTCGGGTTCTCCATGGCAGCTGCCACCCGTTCTTTGTCGTTTATCTGCTTGTTGATGTCTTCCTCTGTTGAATGGGTGCCTTCAGAAATGTAGATCTCCAACTTATGTTTAAATGGTAAACAACGCTGAAGTTTGACTCTTAAGCACAGTCCAATAAGAGTCGCCAAAGAGCAATGAGGTACAGTTGGAGTAAACCTTATAGTAACCAGATAATCATCTTCACTCAACTCCTGAACCTCCACACAACTTTCCGTTACCACTTCCAGTTCTTCTAAAGTATTGGGCTTCTCTGGGTCTCGGATAGTACGAATCAAATCGTAAACCTCGAGCGCTTTCTCTTCCATGGTCCGCCGCCGGCCGCTCCCCGCTCAGACAGGCCCGAGAGCCGCAGGACTCTGCTCAGCGTCCAGGAGAACAGCCCGGACACCCGCTCCATCCTCACGCTCCGCCATCACTGGCTGCCGTCCTGCCCGAGCCGGCGAACCCGCACGGCGGCCACACCACCCGCCAGCTTCCTGCTCTGAGGCCGCGCGCCGCTTATTTTTTCTTAAATCTTAATATCTTCTCTGTATATTGAACATAGTTCTTTGCTAGCATCATAATGATTTATTTTGGGGGCTCTTTAATTAGTGCTTGTTGGGCCCAAAGGTCACCCTCGATGATGCATGGTCAACCTGGCTGAAGGTTCAATGCTAGGGCCTGACGGTGTGATACTGCTACCTCCAGGGCCTCCCAGTGGCATTTGGGAATGACTGTGCAGTGTTGGGAGGTACATGCAGTGTCAGGGACGGATCAAAGCATGTACCCCAAACCTTGGGCTATAAACTGTCCGAAGCACTGAACATTTTAATGCTCCTTTATTGACCAGAGGGATGGCATATTTGAACTTTCATTTGTTTAAACTTCAATCTCCTATTATGAAAATTTTACTCCCAGGCATTGCTTTGGTCAAACTTCAGTTACAGAACAAATAACCCAATCTAGACAGGAATGGACTTAACACAGGCATTAAATGACTTATTAGATTGTGGAGAGGGTTAAGGAAAGACTCTCTGGCTCAGTCCGTGGCTCACAAACATCTGGGTCACTTCTAACACTATTGATTTTGGAATACACAGCATGCTTTGAGCAGAAACCTTCAGGCATGGGTCTGCGTAGAGAAACAGGGTCCCTGCTGCTTCCTGCTTGCTGAGGGGTTCGATCCCAGCATCCCATATGGTCCCCCGAGCACAGCCAGGAATAATTCCTGATTGCAGAGCCAGGAGTAACCCCTGAGTATCACCGGGCATGACCCAAAAAAAGAAATGAAAATAGTTTTTAGTTTTTGAAAGTCAGCTATCCAACCCCATCTTCACCTGATCATGACTTAGCATGGTCAAAATTAAAACTAAAGTTGGGGTCCCCACAAGATAGAAAATAAACTTTTGAAAAGCAAGCTTTTTATGTTAGAATAATTTTAGGTTTGTAAAACTATTATTAAGATAATACTAAGTTTTCCTCTACCCTGCAACTAATTTCCCCTATTATTATGATCTCACCTTGTATATCTGTCACAACTAATGAATACTATTATTTCATCATGAACTAAAGTTCAGACTCTTTTTTTCCCATTTCCATTTTTTTTTTTGTTTTGTTTTTTGGGTCACACAGGACTGTGCTCAGGTATCATTTCCGGTGGGTCTCATATGTGACAACTAACATGGTCTGACTGAACATGATCAGCTCCATGTAAGGCAAGTGACCTGTACTGTCTCCCTACCCTTTTCCGAATCTCCTCAGAGAACCATGATCGTTTAATCATTATGTCTGCTTAGGAGCTTCTTGTTTGTTTCTCTGGTTTCCTTTTTTTTTTCTTTTTTCCTGTCCATCGCAGGATTTTTTTTTTAAACTTTATTAAAACAACATGATTTACAAATTTCTTCACAGTACAGTTGTCACAACTATTTGCGCGACACCAGTCCCACCACCAGTGTGCCCCTTCCGCCCCCAAAGGCCACAGCCTCCCATCCCCCACCCCCATGCCAGCTCCCTTAGCCAGCTGCAATCACAATGATCATTGCAACATATATATGGGAAAGGTTTTGGCAAAGACCGGATATTAAACTGGGCTGTTATGTTAAAATGGTGGTCATGCGCTGCTGGAAGGAGCTGTATCAGTTGTGCCTCTGGTCGGTGTCCCTGAGAGTTATTTGTAAGTCCTGGTTCATGGGGGTGGTGAATGGCATCTGCCTCCATCACAGTTTTGAAGATTATTGATCAGGTATTTTGTGGGATTAAAATATTATTTAAACATTTAAAAAAAATTTTTTATTATACCACAGTGAAACATACAATTACAAAGGTGTTCATAATTGGTTCTTGGCAATACAGTATACCAGCACCCATCCCTCCACCAGTGCCCCATTTCCACCACCAATGTACCCCCACCCCCTCCTGCCCACCCCCATGCTGCCTTAATAGCAGGTACCCCAGTTTCCTCTCTTTCTTTCTCTGTCTCTCTCTCTGTCTCTGCATCTCTCTCCCTCTTATTTTACACATTGTGGCTAGCCCTGCAGGTATTTAGAGTTTATCACTTAAGTCTCTTTGTGTATATTCAATGGTGAGTTTTAATCTGCCATTACCATTTCCCACATTTAGTAAAACACTGGTATCTATTTATGTCGGATTAATGAATGCAGTCATTCTATATCTGTCCTTTTCCTTCTGACTAATTTCACTCAGCATGATAGTCTCCATGTCCATCCATTTGCAGGTAAATTTCATAATTTCATCTTTTCTGACAGCCGCATAGTATTCCATAGTGTAGATGAACCACAGTTTCTTTAGCCAGTCCTCTGTTCTCGGGCATTTAGGTTGTTTCCAGATTCTAGCTATAGTGAATAGCGCAGAGATGAATAAAGAAGTACAGATAGTGTTTCTGCTATGTGTTTTTCGGTCTCTCGGGTATATTCCCAGGAGTGCTATTGCTGGATCAAATGGGGGCTCAATATCTAGTTTTCGGAGGAACGCCCATATTGTTTTCCAAAAAGGGCTGGACCAGTCGGCACTCCCACCAACTAAACATTTTAATTTTAAAGCGGCCAGGTAAATAGGGCAGGAGGAAGCATTTGCCTTGCATGTTTCCATCTTGATCTGCCCAGAACTGCATGCAGTCCTCCACCGCCCAGGCTGATAGGTGAGCACAGAATCAGCGGTAAATCCTGAGCACAGTTGGGCACAGGCTCCTCTTAAAATTATTTTTATTTTATGGAGAGGGGCTGTATTTGTGCTTGGGTCACTCTTGGGCCCATGCAACACCAGGGGTTGAGTTATTTCAATCCTTTTGAGTAATCTCCCAGACTGGGTAAAGATTTAAAATATGTTTTATGGGGCCCAGAGCGATAGCCCAGCAGGTAGGGCTTTTGCCTTGCACGCGGCTGGCCTATGCCAGCCCAGGTTCGATCCTCGGCATCCCATATGGTCCCTTGAGCACGACCAGGAGTAATTTCTGAGCGCAGAGAGCCAGGATAAACCCCTGAGTGTCGCCTGGTGTGACCCAAAAAGCAAAATAAATAAATAAATAAATAAAATAAAAAATAAAATAAAATACGCTTTGTTGGCCATTGTAACTTCACTCCCTCCGTGCTTCAGACATGCATCTAGAAATCTCCATGGAGACCAACAATCTGCAGTCATGATACCGGCCCATCTCGCAGCAATAGGTTGATAATGGGGCAATCCGGAGGACAGACGGGCTAGTATTCCCCGGCTGTCTCAACAAAAGCCCCAACAACCAGAGACCTCCACTTGCGATCGCAGTTATTTCCCAGGCTGGACTCCGTGAGAGAGGGCGTTTTTAAAACTCAGGTATGTGGGTCATTCCTGAGGAATTTCTTAGAGCCAGGATTCGCGCCCCCCCGCCCCCAACTCCCACCCTCCAGAAGGTCACATGGCCGCACCCAGAACTCCTCCCGGCGCCATTGCAACCCTCCCTCTGGCTGTGGTTTAGAAACGCGTCTAGAAATCTCCAAGGAGACCAACAAACTGCAGACTTGATATTGGCCCAGGGCTGCAGAGTGGCTGCGTGAATTCTTAAAAAAAAAAAAAAGAAAGAAAGAAAGAAAGAAAAAAAGGGCGGAGCGATAGCCCAGCGGGTAGGGCGTTTGCCTTGCATGCGCCAGCCCATGCCGGCCCGGGTTCGATCTCTGGCATCCCATATGGTCCCCGAGCACCGCCAGGAGTAATTCCTGAGTGTAGAGCCAGGGAGAAACCCCTGAGCATTGCCGGGTGTGACCAAAAAAAAAAAAAAAAGAAAAGAAAAGAAAATAATAAAAAAAAAAGAGAAAGAAAAACAGCGTGTAGGCACAATTTTTTGCTCTGTAAGAACATAGCAAAGCATGTAGACAAAATTTCTACTCTGTAAGAACATAGCAAAGTGTGTAGACACAATATCTACTCTGTAAGTACAGCAGTAGTTTCTTATACAGGGGGATCAGATAGCCCAATGGGGCCAAGGTGAGATTTAATAATCCGTATTAACCTTCTTCTAAGTTTTTTTTTTTTGTATTGTTTTTTTTTTTTTTTTTTGGGTCACACCCAGCATGCTCAGGGATTATTCCTGACTCTGCCCTCAGGATACTTACATATGGGATGCTGGGGAATCGAACCTTGGTCAGATGAGTGCAAAGCAAACGCCCTACCGGCTGGACTATCGCCCGGCCCCCAGATTTCCTTTATTTGCAGGGGACGGGGGTGGGGGGCACGCCTGGCAGTGCTCCTGGTGGGCACGATCCTGGGAAGGACCTGGTCCTAAACTTGATTATTATCTAAGCCTGGCGCAGCTGTGGGTCTGGCCTGTCTCTTCTCCTATGATGCAGGCGGTGGTGACGATGGAGCTTGTAGCCACGCCCACCGGGTCATGGGGGGGTGGAGGCTATGGGGGGGAGGAGCCCCATCCCAGATCCAAGTCCAGCCGGCACAGCCACCCCACCTGAGCCCACGTATCTGCTGACCGTAAGATCTGTGTTGAACCCGGCCAGGGACTGAGCCATTTTCGCCTCCTGTAGCTCCATGGGCTGCTCCACGGGGGTCGGAGCGCAGCTGTGCGTCTGCTTGATCATATTTTTAAACCCACAAAACATAGGCAGGATGTTCCGTTTCCGCATGTTACCTTAAACATGAACCTGCATTAAGCATAAATATCAAAAAGATTCCACCAGGAATGATCCTTGAACACAGAGCCAGGAGTAATCCCTGAGCACTGTTGGGGGTGTCCCTAAAACAAAAACAAATTTCTGAAGTTTAGAATACCATATTATTGTCAATTCTTGCTGAAATGGTACATGGACATTTGTTGGCTAATTTTTTTTTTTTTTGTAGGCAGACAGCACATATTTCAGCTGAGCAAATGTCAACTGTTTTTTAAAGCACTTCTAAAATTACAACAAAGCCTCATGACTGCTGGCAGAGGAACTCTTGGAAAACGTGGAGAAAAGTAAAATATGAAGTGAAGGAACATGTCACTCAGTCAACGACATGATCAACGATAGAGACAGACAGGATTAGTTTGAGGTCTGGATTTTTCTTTTTTTGGGTCACACTTGGCTATGCTCAGGGTTACTCCTGGCTGTTTGCTCAGGAATTACTCCTGGTGGAGCTTGGGGACCATATGGAATGCCAGCGATGGAACCCGGGTCAGCCTCGTGCAAGGCAATCGCCCCTACCCGCTGTGCTCAGGAATTACTCATGGTTCTGTGTTCAAAGATCATTCCTGGTGGAATCTTTCTGATATTTATGCTTAATGCAGATTCATGTTTAAGGTAACATGCGGAAACGGAACATCCTGCTTATATTTTGTGGGTTTAAAAATATGATCAAGCAGACACCCTACCCACTCCAGCCCAAGTCTGAATTCTTTTAATAGGGACTGAGGACTGAATTCAGGGACTCACACACATGTGCCCCACCCTTTTAAGCTGTTTCCCACATCCGAAATTTGACATTTTTAGAAGACACAGAACTAGTGCGGAAGACACTTAGTAATTAGGGGCGGGCCTGGTCACTAAGCTCAGCTCTTTAGACTTCTTGGGGTCTTTGGTCTATTCCCACAGAATAGGATAGGGAGAGGACAGGAAGGGGGCTGAAATATTCCAATAAAGTACATGCCAAACCAGTTTCTTAGAGTATGTTTAGAGTAGAAAATAATCCAAACCAGCTTGGCTACAGGTCACCTATAGCCTGCAGAGTGGGGACAGTGGCTATGAGGTTGGTGGTGACTCTTCAGTCACCTTCGCTTTCTCTGGTGTGCCCCATGATACTGATATGTCATTGGAAAGAGTGACATGGAAAAGAATGACAAAAACCCAAAAAATAACATAAAGGCCAAGCTGATTCTGGAGACTTCACGGGATGAGCTGGGAGATGAGAGGAAACCAAGGTGAGGTCTCCGCAATTAAATCATTAACTGGAAGGGAGTTATTAAGAATCTGCAATTAGAGGGAGATGAAAGGAAGACATAAATTGTGAGGTCTCTGCAATTAAACTTTCACTGCGTGAAATTACCTGGATTAGCACTTTCAGAACAGAGTTTACTTTAAAAATGACTCAAGCCCTTTCGAGTTCTAGATAACTGTTGGTGCTCCCTAACTGATCCCTCCAGATGGCAGAGGATTATTTTAGACTCTGGGCATATCCAGAGAAAGACGTAGAGGTGAGTTCTCACAAGAGAACCAGGAATTCTAGAAGGTGGTTGTGAAGGTCACTGTATCCAGATTCGGGGGAAATGCGGGTTTTATTAATTTATTTTTGGTGGGGGAACAGGGGGCTTGATTCACACCCACGAGTGCTCATGGCTAAGAGCTGGGGTGCTCGGGGACTGTATGGGTGCCAGGGATAGAAGGCGCTAGCTTCTCACCAGCCACAGGCCCTGGATCTACCATCCTCCGGATATGGGGCTGTAAGGGGGAGTAAAGCGCCCCCTCCACCTCCACTGCCAAAACAATCTGGGCCCGGGATGCCCAACTCAGGCATCCCGGGCCCAGGTTTTCTGATTTTCTAACTCAGGCCCAGGTTTTCTAACTGATTTTCTAACTCAGGCCATGAAAACCGTGAGAGCAGCATGTAAGACTGCCATGTCGCCTGTCCAGTTCCCGCCCCCATAGACTAGACTTCTTATCCCCAAGGAGAAAATCCCAGTCCATTGAGAATCCAGCCCGGAAAGCTTTCCGGCTCAGTAGGTTAAGGGACGCAGCCGTCCCCTTCTAATCGGCCCAATATTATCGGAGGAGACTCGGTACTGGCCCAGTACTGTGCCAACGGGTTCAGTAACTGAATATCCTCAGCCACGCGGCTGGCAAGGACCTTGGGGCTCCGAAGCCCGGCCCAGGCTGGGCCCTGGGTGCCCGGGAAGCTGCTGAGGCGGCTCGGGCGGCTCTCACTACGCCCCGCGGCCCCGTCTCATTTGCCGCTTCCCGACGCGTGACCCCGCGCTCGCGTCCCGTCCGGTGCCAGGCGCCGGCGGTCCATGTGCCCGTTCCTGTGCCCGCTCCTGCTCGCGGTCGCTCCCCGAATCCCGCGCCGAGCGCTGGCCGCCGCCATGTCCGCCGCCGCCGCCGGGGCCCTCAAGTCCGTGGACTACGAGGTGCACGGGATAGTGCAAGGTGGGCGCCGGGCCAGGCCGGAGGGGTCGGGCACGGGCGGCCGCGGGGGCGGGGGCCGACGGCTCGGACTCTGCCCGCCGTGACTCAGCAGCGACCGGAGCGGACGGACGCGAAGGCGCCTGCGCGGGGCCGAATGGGGCTTAACGGGGCGCGAGGCCCAACAGGGCTAATGGGGTGCGGGGCGCGGGGGTCTAACGGGGCGCGGGGCCAGCTGGGGCCTAACGGGGCACGGGGCGCAGGGGCCTAACGGGGCGGGGGGCACGACGGAGCGCGGAGTCAGCGCCGACCTAGTGGCTTCCGTTATGGGCACGGGGGCTTGTTTGCAGAGACTCTTGTTGAGGTTTGAGGCCTCACTTAATAATCAAGATTTTCTTTATATCCCTGAGTACATCTTAAAGGATTATTGACACATTTTAGTTTCGGGTTCAGTTTAAAAAAGTTAAACTGCTCACAGTATTCTTGTACGTAGCCTAGGAAATATATGCAATAAATGTACATAAATATATATATGAATATAATGATATGTTACATAGGAATAAGTTATGGCTAATAGAACATAATCACTACAGTAATTATATAGATTAATTCATAACATAGTGGGCACTAGTAAAAGGAACATTGTAAAAGTAAATTTTAATTTAAAATACAGAAAGTGTAAACTTAGTATTAGGCTTGCTAACTGTAAAATACATCTTAGAAATACTATGAAAGTTAACTTAAAGGAAGAAGATATTGGGAACATGTAATTCTTTGAAAATTTCAAAATTTAATTCTTTTAAAATTTTGAAATTTAATTCTTTCAAAAAATTCTTTAATTCTTTCAAAAACTGGTGTTAGGAATTGATCCCAGGACTGCACGTGGGACCCATGTGCTCTGCCACTGAGCGTCATTTCTAATAAGGTAGCCTCTAGGAACATTTAATAGGGACAAACTATAGACTGAAAAAGAAATTTGCTACTGAATATTTGAATGTAAAACATTCCCAGTGAAAATGGTTTCAGAGATATTAAAAAAAAACTGGGAAAGATGGTAAAAGATAACCTGACCCAGAGTGAAAATTGCTCAGTGAGTTAATTGACTACATGAAGCTGATCACAAAAAACTTTCCAACCCTAAACCAGGCATTATTATATTCCTTTTGGTATGTTTGGGCTTAAACCAACTTTACTGGAAATTTGCAGACCAAATGTTCAAAGGGTCAGATATACTACATCCTGTCTCATTCCTTTTCTTTAATTGAGTCACTGTGAGATACACAGTTACAGAGTTGTTCATGTTTGAGTTTCAGTCATACAAGGTTCCAGCACCTGTCCCTTCACCAGCATACATTTCCCACTACCAGTGTCCCCAGTCCTTCCCCTCTACTCAGTCTCTCTCTCTCTCTCTCTCTCTCTCTCTCTCTCTCTCTCTCTCTCTCTCTCTCTCTCTCTCTCTCTCCTTTACTTGCTCTCAGCACTCAGTTCTTGCTCAGAGTAATCATTTCCAGCTCTCATTGTCATAGTGGTCACTTCTCGGTCTAACTGCCCTCTCCCCTCTACTTGTGGCAAACTTCCAAATCCTGGTCCTTGTTTCTACTGTCCTTGTTTCTACTAATATGAGCTATTAGTCTCATACTAATGTTTGCTTGTTTTTAAATATCCCACAAATGTGTCCAGTCATTCCGTCTATCCCTTTCCTTCTGACTTATTTCACTCAGCATGGTACTCTCCATGTCTATCCATTCATAAGCAGATTTCATGGCTTCATATTTCTTGGTATCTATGGTATTCCATTGTGTAGATGTACCAGTTTCTTTATCCAGTCCTTCGTTTGATGGGTTCCAGATTCTGGCTATTGTGATTAGTGCTGCAACAGACATAGAGGTGCAGATGACACTTCTGCATTGTGTTTTGGGGTTCCTAGGGTGCATTCCCAGGAGTGGTATTGCCGGATTATTGAATATTTAAATGTAAAACATTTGAATGTAATGGGAACTAAATTTCTCGTTTTTGAGAGATGACCATATGTTTTCCAAAAGGGCTGGACCAGTCATTCTGCCTCATTCTTAGACAGAAGCACCCTAATTGACATTGCACTTCAAGAATTAGCTCGAGAATTATCTTCTTTTTCTTTGAAATATAGGAAATTACATTTAAGGAGATTGTATTACAAATGGTAGATTTGCTTCTCAGCTCTATTTTCAATGTTTATATTTAGAACCTTAGGTCACCATTGCTTTTAATTACTTCTCATCCTCTCTTTTGAGTGCTTCTTTCTATCAGAACAGTTTCAATCAGTGAATTTTTTGGTGCCAGGAATTGAACTCAGGTAGACAGGCAGGTCATCATGGCGCCCCAACCTTGGCACGTGTCAGAAGAGCTTTCGATCCTGTCTGCTGCACATTCAGCTTCTCCTATTAACATCGGTGAACCTATGGTACATTTATCAGAACTGTGAGGGCAACTCTCTGGGGTGCCTTGGCTATTGATTCTGTGTGTGTGTGGGGGGGGGTGGGGGGTGGGGTTAGGACTGGATTCCTCGATTTGAGGAATCACAGTTTACAATTGTACTAATATTATTTTATGCTTAGTGCTATTGCACCACACTCAACTCTTTGTCCATTGTCAGTACCCCTCTTACACACACACACACACATGCACAAACACACATACACGTAGACATACACACACTCCTTTGCAGTCTTAGTTTTCACTCTTTTTGGTAATGCATACTACCCTTTCCAGTCTCTGTTTTTATTTTTTTTCCCATTTCCACGTTTTGAAGACATTCAATGCTTTTACCCACAAACTTCAGTTGTTTTGGAAGTATGGCGATGTGTGATTGGGGAGCGAGGGCTGTATCTCAAATTATTTTTAAAAATTTTTGGGCCACACCCAGTGATACTTAGGGTTACTACAGGCTCTGCACTCTGGAATTACTCCTGGCAGTGCTTGGCAGACCATATGGGGAGCCGAGATCGAACCCTGTTTGGTTGCATGCAAGGCAAGCAACCCAGGTGATGTATTTCTTTCATCACTTGTAGCTGTTACAGTTATAGCTAGAACAATACAATCTGAAAACGTGAAAAGGAAACTGGTTATGCTGTGTACTGGCACTTGACTGCATCGGGTATGAGTTCTATCTTAATCATAGAAGTAGGTGTGGCAACCATTTGGCTTTCCTTTGCTTTATAACACTTACTTTGTTTTTGGTCACATGAAACTGGCCACACCCAGTTAGGAGTTGACTTTGTGCTCGGGAATCACTCCTGGTGGTACTTCGGGGACATTATGGGGTCTTGGGGATTGAACCACAGTTTGCTGTATGCAATGCAAACATATATAGTGTTTGTGTTTATATATCATATATGATAAATGTTTATATATCATATATATAGTGATAGTATAGTGCTTTACCTACTATACTATCATTCTGGCCCCAGAGTCAACAGTTTTTTTTTTTTTTTAAAATTTATTTTTAATTTTAAAAATATTTTATTATACCACCCTGAGATATATAATTACAAAGATGTTTGTGTTTGAGTTTCGGCCATACAATGTTCCAACACCCATCCTTCCACCAGTGCCCATTTCCCACCACCAATGTCCCCAATTCCCTCCCCCCCTCCCCTAGCCTGCCTTTATGGCAGGTTCTTTATCTTCTCTCTCTCTCTCTCTCTCTCTCTCTCTCTCTCTCTCTCTCTCTTCCTTCTCTTACACATTGTGGATTGCAATGCATGCATTTAGAGGTTATCATGTATATCCCTTTGACTATATTCAATGCTCAGATCTAGGCTGGTATCATTTTCGACAATTATTAGCACATTATTTCCTTCTCTGTCTTAGCTAACCTCTGGCTCCCACATGTTTATGGTAGATTCCACCTATTGACAAGACCTCCTCTTTCATGTTTTGCCTAACCTTGTATATTGTTATCATACTATATATATGTATACACACATATATGTGTGTGTGTGTATATATTTATGTAATGCAAATAAATGCAGTTATTCTATATCTGTCTTTTTCCTTCTGGCTAATTTCACTCAACATGATCTTCTCCATGTCCATCCATTTATAGGAAAATTTCATAATTTAATTTTTCCTAACAGCTGCATAGGATTCCATTGTGTAGATGTACCAAAGTTTCTTTATCCAGTCATCAGTTCTCGGGCACTCTGGTTGTTTCCAGATTCTGGCTATTGTGAATATGAACATTGTGCTGCTATGAATATAAAAGTGCAGATGGTGTTGCTGCTGTGTGCTTTTGGTTTCCCAGGGTATATTCCAAGGAGTGGTATGGCTGGGTCAAATAGGAGCTCAATTTATAGTCTTTGGAGGAATGTCCAGATTGTCTTCCAAAATGGCTGTACCAGTCGACATTCCCACCAACAATGGATGAGAGTCCCTTTCTCCCGCATCTCCACGCCAGCACTTGTTTTCCTTACTCTTTTGGATATGTGCCAGTCTCTGTGGTGTGAGGTGATATCTCATTGTTGTTTTGATTTGCATCTCTCTGATGATTAGTGATGATGAACATTTTTTCTTATGATTTTTGGTGATTCGAATTTCTTCTTTGTTGAGGTATCTGTTCATTTCTTCTTCCCATTTTTTGATGGGGTTGGTTGTTTTCTTCTTGTAAAGTTCTACCAGTGCCTGATATATCCTGGATATTAACCCATTCTCAGATGGGTATCGGGTGAATATTCTTTCTCATTCTGTGGGCTGTCCTTGTATGTTGGTCACTGTTTATTTTGAAGTGAAGAAGTTTAGTTTCACATAGTCCCATATGTTTATCTTTGCTTTTAACTGCTTTGTTAGTGGTGTTTCGTCTTTGAAGATGCCTTTAGCTTCAATGTCGTAGAGGGTTTTTCCTATATTTTCTTCAATGTATTTTATGGATTCAGGTCTGATATTGAGATCTTTAATCCATTTGATCTGACTTTTGTTCATGGTGTTAGACAGAGGTCCAAATTAATTTTTTTTTAAACGTAGCTGCCCACTTTTCTCAGCTCCACTTGTTGAAGAGGTTTTCCTTGCTCGTTTGGTATTTTGCTCTTTTATCAAAGATTAAATGATCATGGATTTGAGGAACTCTATTTCATAGGTCCACAGGTCTCAACAGTTTTTTTTAACTCAGTTTTATAATAGGAGTAGTTTGTTGAACCCCAGATATAAAAAAGAAATTATCTTGAATACTGCTTAAAATGAAAAAGAATCAATTATTTAATACCTTGGTCAGATACCACATGATTTATGTGTGTACTTTCCCTTAAGTTGGTAGGTAAAATGGAAAAGTAGTGTTTTTAGAGGTTGAGCATTTTAGGATAGTAAAGT
Source organism: Cryptotis parvus (assembly GCA_021461705.1). Lineage (NCBI taxonomy): Eukaryota > Metazoa > Chordata > Mammalia > Eulipotyphla > Soricidae > Cryptotis > Cryptotis parvus. Next base: position 67,180 of record JAJIBD010026241.1, read on the forward strand.
CAAGAAATTTAAACATGGTTAAATCTAACTCCTGTGCTCATCTTTGTTTCAATACTGTTTCATTTTTATTTCAGTTCTTTCTATTTTCACTTCTCTTTACTTTTAAACTATAATTGGTTGTGTATGCAGCTCTTACTAGACAATAAGGATGGTATTTTTCAGGTCAGAGTTTGAAGGTTAATAACTTCAAACACTTTATTTGCTTTACAGGCTTTGCTTCTCATGGGGACTACAATTGTATCTCAAGTTCCTGTCAAGTGCTCAGGGACAGTTGACTTGGAGAATGTGATGTGTGTGATAGCTCTTTGGAGTCTTTGAAAGATGGTATATTGTGTGGCTGCAGAGGGCAGGGCTTGGGTCGACGGTGAAAGATCAGAGTGAGGCAGAACTTCATTTAATGTAGGGAAAGGTCTAACAATAAAGGTCTTTCTGGGGACCAACTGGTGGTGGGCTTTGGCCACAGTCAGAATGCTCAGAGACTCCCCCTACCAGCTCTGTGTTTGGGGGTTACTCCCAGTGGTGCTTGGAGGACCCCACAATGCTGAGCATTGAACCCATGTTTGGTGCATGGGAGACCAGGCCCTTAACCTTTTTTATGGTCCCATAATTAATTATCTTTTAAACTCATTCAGGACTGCTTTATTAGTGGTGAAAGATGGCTCCTTGAACTCAGAACTGACACATGCAGTAAGATCCCTGGATGAGCGGGTAACTAACAATGTAAGAAGATGCTGAGGTTTCAAATCCAGCACATGAATTCTGGAGTGGAGCAATAGTACAGGGGAGATGGTGTTTGTCTTCCACATGGTTTATCTGGGTTCAATCTCCAGCACCCCATTGGTTCCTCAAGCACCACCAAGACCCTGAGTGCAGAGTCAGAAGTAGGTCCTGAGTACTGCTGGGAGTTCCTCAAAACAAAAACCTAAACTTCATCACATGAATTCTTTACATGTGTTTCTTTGTGGATTTAAAGTCTGACTTGGCTTGTAAATACTCACCTCTGTTTTCTTTTGGCATTTTTAAAAAATAAAAAAGTTAAAAAGTTTAAATTTTGTAATGTTAGATTTATTCCTTTTAGTATATTTACAATGTTTTTCAGCCATCCTCATTCCATTAGTCCCCAAATAACCCTTCTTCAGTTCCATTGAGCAATCGTTTTCCATTACTCACTCCCCTCATCTTTGAAGGAAGTCAGAACCAAAACCTGTATGATTTTTTAAAATCTTTCCTCATGGTTTTAAGATGGCTGTGTACAGTCCAGTACTTATATCCATCCTGCAATCCAGAAGAGGAAGGGTACACGCTGACTGAGTCAACCGCTTTAAATGACTTTCCTGAGGGCTAAGTCAATGGTTTACAGATAGTGGATATCCTTCCTCAGAAAGAAGACTGGGAAATTTGGAAGTGACTATTGCAACCCTAAATATACTTACAGTTCTAGGGGCCCGAGAGATAATACAGTGGGGAGGGTGTTGGTCTTGCACATTGATGACCCGAGTTTCATGGAAGGAACTCTCCTGAAGGCAGGGAAGTTTTGTTTCAGAAATAGATAGTAAAGTCTAAATATTGTAAAATCTACAGATTGAAACCCCGTATGGTCCCCTAACTTAAGCTTAACTGTGATCCCTGAGTGTAGAACCAGGAATAAACCCTGAGCACAGTTGGGTGTGGCCCCCAAATAAAAATAATAAAATATTAGAGTGTTACTAAAGGAGAAGGGGAAAGGAATTTGGGTAAGAAATAGAAGTGTCTTCCATAAATATTATACATGCTATCTTAGTTTAACTGTAATTTTTATTTTTGATATTCTTTCCCAAGTTTATGACACAAAATGACTTATTACAGAAAGACTTTGATCTTCTCAGAATGTGAAATCTGTAACTACGATCCAAAAATTTCAGATAAAATGCATATTAAATCATTCATATCTGACTTGTTTCAGTCTTGCTTTCATCTATTGCTTCTTAAAGAAATGGATTACACTTGTATTACCTACCCAGTTTGTCAAACATTTGGACTTAACTTAAAATTATATCTTGTAAATTTAAATGATAAACCTTGAGTTCTACTATTTTAAGATGTAAAAGTAAATGCGTATGCCCTTATCACTCTTAGTTACAAATTAGATACCATATCTTATTCATCTACTATATTAAGTGTCGGGGGCCCTGGCCAGCAGCCCCTGGCGCAAATGAGGGAGACCTAGATCTTGCGGACTTCATCCCTGCAGAAAAAGGAGATGGCTGGACTTGTGAGAAACTCTGCCTTGCCTCTGCTAAGAAAGGAAAGACACCAACGCAGCGGGAGTTCTGGATAGCAGTACTCATTTTATTGAGCAGAGTTTAAGTCTTTTATACAATATTTGGGTGAAGTGGGTACAAGCACAAATCACATGGCATTTGCAAGCTCCTGGGTCATTGAAACAGATAACAATTACAGATTCAGTGTTTGCAAGGTAACATTTGCAAGGTAACAATCATTGTATTCCTGTGATCAGAAGACCAGTCACATCCTGCCTTACCTAAGATGTAAATCATTTGCTGCCAGTCTCCCACTGGATAAGCACAGATGTCTTTTATATAGGTGTAAACTCTTGAGCATCCAGAATCTCCACTGCCCTGGAGAACAGGGCCTGTCTCTGAGCCCCGTCCCCAGGACCTTCCAGGCCCCAATACTAGCTGCTTAGAGGACAGCAATTAAGGTTCTGTAAGATAATCAATTTAATTATTTTTTCAGTTATTGTGCTTATGACTTTATAACTAAAACCTCATAATAATATTTGTTGGTCAACTTCTTCCTATTCTTTGTAGTGTATGCTCTATAGTATATATACCCAAAAGATATAATATACTTTAGGTTAGGTTCAGCTCAGATCAGCTCAAAATTCTTGTGATCTTCCCAGCTTTGAATGAAGAAAATTTATCATTATCAGTCTGAAATTAAGCTTAAATTATAATCAAAATGGTTATATGCATATTTAACTGTCAATTAAATTTTTATAGGAGAGTAGAAATTTCACTTAAATATTTATTTGTTCATTTTTATTTCATTCACTTTTTTTAATAACTGTGTGCCAAGGTCTGCTCTAGCTGCTGAAGACTCAATAATGGACAAGACAGAAAAAATTCTGCTAGGGGCCAGAGTACATTGGGTGACCAGATCACCAGCATCCCATGTAGTCCCCTGAGTGCAGAACCAGGAGCAAGCCTTGAACACTGCTGGGTGTGGCCCCAAAACAAAACAAAAAAAAAAGAAGAGAGAAAAAAAAAGAAAAAGAAGAATTAAAATCCTGCCCTAATAAAATTTCCAGTGAAGAATGGAAATTTTAGAAAAAAAGCAACAGAAATATAATAACATTATGTGGCATAGCCAGAAATCATATAGCCAGAAATCGTATTACTGCTTTAGATAAACCCATCAAGGCATATTTTTCTAAGGAGATACGTGAGTGCAGACACACGAATGTTAAGTGCTAGTCTTGAGGTAGGTGGAAGAGCATCTCTGGCACAGGAACAGTGATTTGAAGTCCAAGAGACAGGAATATACATGGCATGTTGAGGAGCTTGGAGGCCATTTGGCTGGGCTGAGCAGATAGGCATTCTATGATGTATTCAATGCATTCAAAAGGAACTTGGAGGCCATGTTGACCAGACTCTGTTTTATTTTGAATATAATGTGGAGTTTTAAGCTGGAGGAGAGGGTTTAAAACTGGGAAAAAGTGATTTGATTTTTCTTCCAAGATAATCTTTTCTCCTTACACTTAAAAGGAAATGATATAGTAAGGACACCTTCTGTACACGTTCAGCTATTGAAAGTGTTCATTTTATTGCTTACTACTTAATGAATTAGAAGAAAGTTAAGCCAGGAAATTATGATTTTAAAAGGTGGACAAACTGACATTTCTTTTTAATCTTTCTTTTTATAGGTGTTTGCTTCAGAAGGGTAAGTCAATTCAATCTATTTTTCTGCTTTGGGGGTTGTTTTCTCTGCAGTTAATCCTCTGTAGAGAGGGAGACAGTGAGCTGTTTTCTATGTAGTGATTAGTCTATCACTTATTTTTTTGTCCTGACAGAAAATGAATATATATTAGTATTTTTTCCAAGTCACTAAGATTTTTATGGAAACTTATTGAATTTTTTTTATTGATTGAAGTGCTGTGATTTACAATATTGTTGATTATGCTTTCCTTTGCTCATAAGTCCAGTACCACCAGTGTGCCCACTCATCTCTTTCAAAACATGTTTTAAGAAGTTTTATTAGTTTAGAAGCAGTTTGTTTCTACAATAATTTTAGTGACATAGTGAAGATAGTTCACAATAAAGATGTTTTTATGGTTAACGCCAAATTAGAACTGAGCATTGAACGGGCAAAGGGATATACATGATAACCCCCTAAATGTATGTATTGCAAGCCACAATGTGTAAAAGAAGGGGGAGTGAGGAAGAGAGGGGAGAGAGAGAGAGACAGAGACAGAGATAGAGACAGAGACAGAGAGCCTGTCATAGAGGCAGGTTGGGGGAGGGGGCAGGAATCAGGGGACATTGGTGGTGGGAAATGTGCCCTGATGGAGGGTGGTTGTTGGAACACTAGACTGAAACCCAATCATGAACATTTTTGTAATTGTCTATCTCGATAGTATAATAAAATAAAAAATAAGACGTTTCTGTAGCATTACTGAATTTGGAACCGGGGAAAAATTTTCTTAAAAGTCTATTAATAGGGCAAGTAATGGACTCTTATACAATTACACTTAGTGTAGCAAATTGGGAGTCAGCAGAGATTCCCAACATCTGAATCTCTACACTGAATACCTTATACTGAGTACAACTGGCCATTTTTCTTCAGTGCTTGAGAATTTGAAGTGATGTCATTTGGAGCCCAGACACAGTGTAATTTAGGTCTAGCAGGTGTGAGGGCAACGTAACTGAATTTTATGGATCTTAAAACACGTCAGGATAGCGGTCTTCTTAAATAATTCTCAGGTGTCAATTTCCTTTCTTGTAATTAGTTTTATCTTTGGTGAAAGTAGAATTTAACAAATAAAAAATTAACTGAAGGGTTCTTGTAAATAGGGTAGTGCTGTGGATCAGCAATACTCTTTTTTGCATATACTATACTTTATTTCTGCTTGGAGGGGACCAAACCCAGCAGCGTGTGGGCCATGTGGTGCTTGGGAGCCAGCCCTGGCCTCCTGTGTACACTCATGTGCTCCAGCCTCCGAGCCATCTCCCTGTCGCCATGGTCTGTATTTTAGAATAAAATAGCAGCTTAGCATTGTGTGAATGTTGATGTCAATTACCTTGTGAATTCAGACTTTTGATGCTGCACTTCATTTCTTGTTTTCTCCTGAAACCAGTACACAGAAGAGGAGGCTAACAAAATCGGAGTGGTTGGCTGGGTGATGAATACCAGCAAAGGCACCGTGACAGGCCAGCTGCAAGGTCCTGAGGAGAAAGTCAACTCCATGTGAGTGACAACCCGGGGAACACGTCCCTGCGAGCTCCTGACTCCTTTAGTTTTCCACTGTGTGACGGGAGCTGGACAGGCTGGGGAGGCAGTTCTGGGGATGGCAACTGCCTCAAATGCTTGGCCTGACTCAGTCCCTGCTCCACTGGAGCAGAGCACAGCAGGTCTTGCCTGAACCTGAAACATCAGGCCTGCGTCGACAAGTGGGTGTCACCTGAGACTGGCGCTGGGCTCCCAAACACCACTCGGTGTGGGTCCTGTTTGTGAGAAAGAATAGAGGAGACCTGGTCGAGGGATGGTGCACTTCTCTGTGACAAGAAATAGAGGCTGCAGTGCTGGTGTAAACTGGGATTTACAAACAAAAGAATCATTTCTATGGGCCAAATTCAGTTTGTAGATGACAACAAAACTGGCATTACATGCCTCATGAGGGCCAGCAAAGATGTTTTAGGGGCTGGGAGTGGAATTTCTATATTTAGGAAGGGATAAGCCTCAAAAAGAGCTTCGTTGTCTGTGAATTCATTCTATTAATTCTCCTCTGACAAGAGAATATCAGGAGAAAAATAATTCTCACCTGAAGTGGTTGTGGAGGAATATAGTGCTTTAATGCATCTGTGAAGTTGTCAAAGTAGCCTCCAAGGCTAAGCTGATTGGTCTCCCCTTAATGTCTTAGTATCTTGTTGCAGTTTTTCGCTGCCAATGAAAATGTGTCAGTGAGTCATCTTATTACCACATCACTGACCATGTCACTGACCACATCACTGACCACAGGGAGCAATGGCCTGTGTGCACGTGTCACTGTCAAAGGTCTCAGCCAGTGTGGGGAGCCAGAGCCCGCAGGTGGGAGGCTGGTGACTCGGTCACCCAGCTGCAGAGCCCCCCTCCCTCAGCCCTCAGCTCTCAACTGCTTTACCTGCTCAGCTTCAGAAATTTCACTGCTTATGCCTAAAAATCACAGCTGCAGATTTGAGCGTTGTGACACTGTATCCCACAAGTTTTGGTAGCTCACATCCCTCACTCTCATTTGTTTCTAGGAATCTTTTGATTCTCTTTTTGATTTTCTCTTTAACTCACTGACTACAGTAGTGAGCTGTTTAATTTCTAGGTGTTTGATTGGATTCTCTATTTCTGTGTATGATTAACTTCTATTTTCAGTGCCTCAAGGTCTGAAAAGATAGTTGATACAATTTCTACCCTTTTAATTTTGTGGAGGAATGTTTTGTGACCCAGCATGTGGTCTGTCTTGGAGAATGTCCCATGTGTACTGGGACAAGAATGTATATTAAGCTTTGGGGGAATGTATAAATCTACTAACCTCCTCTCTTCCATTTCATCCATTTCCATTGGATCAGATTGAAAATCAGATTCTTTCAAATCTGAGTGAGAGTCTAGCTGGGTAAAGTATTCTTGGTGAAGCTTCCATTTCATTACTTTTTTTTTTTACAAGTATATCTCACCATTGTCCTTGGACCGGAGGGTTTCATTCTATATGTCTGCTGTAAATCTGAGGGATGCTCCTTTGTATGTAGTTTCCTTCTTTGATCTTGCTGCTTTCAATATTGTATCTCATACATGGTATTCGTCATTCTGATTAATATGTCTTGGAGTCTTTTTTAGCTGGTTCTCTTTGGGCTTCTTGGATCAGGATGTCTGTGTTCTAAGCTCTGGTACTTTTTTAGCAATGATGTCTTTTTTAGCAATGACTATTACTACCTCATTGGGGTTGCCTCCCTGTCCCTCTGGGACTCCAGTGATTCTTATATTGTTTCTCTAGAACTTATCCCATAGTTTTCTGTTCCACCATTATGGTAGATTCTGTGTCCGAAACTCAGCAATTACAGTACAGTTACATTTACTATTTAAATTTTTGTCTTATTAAACTTTCAGATGTCTTAATAGTTTATATTGAAATTAATTTTTTTAAAGACATCTTCCCAGGTTGTCTTGCAGATGTGCTTTGGAAAATAGATCTTAGTTTCTTAAGGGTTTAGGTACAAAAGATGGGGCGGGGGCGATAGCCCCGTGGGTAGGGCGTTTGCCTTGCACGCGCCGGCCTCTGCCGGCCTGGGTTCGATTCCCGGCATCCCATATGGTCCCCGAGCACCGCCAGGAGTAATTCCTGAGTGCAGAGCCAGGGAGTAGCCCCTGAGCATTGCCGGGTGTGACCCAAAAAAGGCAAAAAAAAAAAAAAAAAAACAAAAACAAAAGATACTTAACTAGTAAAGTTTCCTTGTACTTCTCACTGTTTCCCCATTATATATATATATATATATATATATATATATAGAGAGAGAGAGAGAGAGAGAGAGAGAGGAGAGAGGAGAGAGTCTCCATGCTTTGCAATTACACACACACACACACACACACACACACACACATATATATATTTGCTTTTTATGGGGTCACACCTGGCAATGCTCAGGGGTTTCTCCTGGCTCTGCACTCAGGAATTACTCCTGGTGGTGCTCAGGGGACCATATTGGATGCCAGGATCAAACCCAGGCCAGCACGGGCCGGCCGCGTGCAAGGCAAACACACTAGCCGCTGGACTATTGTTCCGGCCCCCCAAAATATATTTTGTAATTTGGATATAGCATCTTTTGTGTGTCCAGTACTTGTTGAATCATATTGTGTAAAATCTTTATTGGTGTTGAAAGACAGCCCAAGTAGTAGTACATGTGTCTGTCATATGTGTTCTGAGTTGGGTTCCTGGTGCAGCAAACCCCTCCCGACCCCACCTCACCTTTAGCACCTCTGGGTATAGCCCTGGTAGTCTTTGAGCACTGTTGCACCATGGAATTCTGTCATATGTGTTCCTTTGTTATTTTGTTATTGACTTCTGCTTCTTCTTATACTAATGTTATACTATTACTGTTCTTCTCTAACAGAAGCTATGTAGCTATTAATGTGTTTTCACATCAGATATGCCCACGAACACTAAGGTGTGTCTTATAACCTGCTGGTAGCACTTACCTTACTATCTTCTTCCTGAGTTGGGTTGAGGCCTTGGCCCAGCAACCTTTTGGTTGCTCTCCTCTGCCCCTTTCCTGGAGTGGGTTTTATTTTCTTGACCATGTTTCTTGAAATATAGTTTTCTATAAGTTTCCCGAGGAAAGGCGCATTAAAGATAAGAAGTTTGCTTGTCTTCATAGTTTTCTATAAGTTTCCCGAGGAAAGGCGCATTAAAGATAAGAAGTTTGCTTGTCTTCATTTGTAACCTTGGATATTTGCCTTCACACTTGAGTGATGTCAGGTATAACATTTTTAATAGTGTTCAGGGCTTTCACCTGGCTCTGTGCTCAGGAATCACTCCTGGTAGTACTTGAGGGGCTATATGTTGTGCTAGGAATTCAACTGGGGTCAGCTACATGTGAGGCAAACTTACCTTATCCTCTGCACTATCCTTCTGGCTCTTGGATTTTACTTGAAATGCTAGTTCTTGCAGGGAATTGTCTTCCTTTGATAATTTATTTCCTTCTCTCTTCTCTTGAAACATCTATGTGTTTCATAGAAATCTGGTCCTTTGATTTTCAGCTTTTCTCCCTGGTTTCCACACTTCCATTCATCACTGTCACAGTGCCCCCTTCTTTTTGTGGAAGGTCCAACTGGCTGTGCTTGTGGGCCATTCCCTGATTGTGCTTCATGGAGTTGTGAGGTGACCTTGCTGGGATTGAAGCTGGGCTCGCACATGCAGCGCCTGAGGTACAGAAGTGAAATTTTTAGATATTGTCCTTTACACACCCTGATGCCTCCAAACTCCGAATTTCCTCTGGACTCTGAAGGAGTTTACTTATTTTCCCTGCAGGTGTTTGGTTGTGGCAGCCTGTGTTTCCTGTGTGGTAATCCCACCACATTTTCTTCATACTTTGTTGAGCCCTTATTTTCAGTGCAAGTTAATACAAAATCATGTGCAAAATGAATAAAAGTCAGGGGGCTTCATTTTCTCACTAACAAGAAACCTGGAGGTAGGTGATTTCAACCATGATGTTTGGAAAGTTTCTTACAAGAGTGCTGGGCTGTTAAACATGTAGTGTGATGCTGTGTCATGCTGGGAATTAAAGCTGGGATGCCTGCATAAACGGAAGAAATACTTTGATTTTAGAGAATAAATTTATTCCTCTAGTGTCAACGGTGTGCACTGCATTGTCTAAGGCACTGAATGACCAAAATTTAAATCACTGTAAGAGAAATAACAAATTGGTTGTAATGATTAAGTGTTATAGCTATATTTTCTTCTAATTATTAAAAGCACTTTTATTTATTTTGGTTGTGGGGCCGTGCCCAGCCATGCTCAGGACTAACTCCTTGCTCCATGCTTAGGGATCACTCCCAGCAGCGCTATATGTGGTGCTGAAGATTTAACCCAGGTTGGCCTTGTGCATGGCAAATGCCCTGCCTACTATACTCACTCAGCCTCCCTAAAAACACCTTTAAAAAAGAGTTATGACAATGAATTATGTAACGAATTGGTTTATGTTTAAGAACATGGGTGTAGTATTACTCCAAGTTTTTTTTTTAAAGTGGACTAGAACAGGGAAGTTGTCGGGAACGCCGCGGGGTCCCCCGACAGTGTCAGGACAGAAGTTCTCTTCTACCTCCGAGGACGCCAGGGGAACAGATGAAAACTCATGAGTCTGGTGCAGTTCCAAAAGACTTTTAATAGTACAAAAGCTCTTCCACAGCACTCCAATATAATGAACAAACTCTAGCTCTGGTCCGAACTTAGACCATACAAAATAGCCTAAGTCTCCCACCAAAGAGAGAGGATCTCACCCGAGATGAGTCTTACCCAGAAGGAGCAAAAAGGCCAAAGAGCAAAAAGCCAAAAGCCAAAAGCCAAAAGCAAGGAGCCAAAAGCTGAAAGCTGAGGAGCCAAAAGCCGAAGGGGCCTCAAGTCAGTCCCCTTATATACACCAAAGTAATCCAGGGAGGGTCATGTCAACAAAGAACTCTAAAGAGAGTGTAGTGCTACATCCTATTGCAGGTATAAACAAAGATTATGACAAGGACTAATCCCGAGATTATCTCTTATGTAAAACACTGGAGAGAGAGAGGGCTGATATAAAGTAATACATCTTAATTTCATGAGCTTCATGTAATCTAGATGGTACTCACAAGGCCCTTATTATTATCTGCACCAGGGTGATTCTGAGTTTCTTGTTCTGATGTACTGAAAGGGTCACACTCGCCTGCTTAGAGCAAACTAGTATGATCCTTCCTATAGTCTTCCTATAGTCTCAGCGTAGCCAGGATGGTAGTCTCCTGGTAAATTCTAACTGTCCCACGTTGGGTGCAGTGGGTATAAAGAGGAGCTGTGCCCAATCTAGAAAACATAGAAGTCTTAGTAGATGTATAAGTCAGAAGTTATCCAGTCAAGGTGACTTCTGTAACTGCCACACCCTCTAGCAGTGTTTACATAGAAGAGAGTTCTTGTTTGAATGAACCTTGGCTTAAATAGATTAAGCTGTGAGTGGGCAAAACAACAAAGCTCCCAGATTATCTAAACCTGTCCTCCAACAGAAAGTGGCTGGGCTATTGTGTTGGAGCAGCTCTGCTCAGTTCTTGCCAATGAGCCAGCAAGTTCAAGGACATGCTGAAGATGTGTTTTCTTCTTCCTCTCTTTTGTTTCATCAGAAAGGGTGACTAGTGGCATTATTTAACTATGTAATTTTCACTGTATGATTCTAGTTGTAGAGGCAAATTCTACCAAATCTGTTTGATGCATAGAAACCTTTGGATCTGTTCTTTTTCTTAAAATACTTTTTCTCTCCAAATTATTCAAAACATTGCTAAATACTGTGATAAAATCTACACAAAAATATTTTTCTTAAAGATGAAATGTTAATTTTGGGGCTAATCAAAGACCTCCAAAGTAAAAGCATTTGTATGTGGAGCCAGTATGTGGCTCAGTGGTAAAAGTGTGCTCAGTCCCTTTCCATTTGTGAGCCAAATTAAAAATATGAAAATTGAATTTTGATTACTACATATTTTTAGAGCCATATGTCATATGTCTTTATACTTCAAGTTCTCATTAATGAACTACAATATGTATACAACAAGATGGTGAATAGTTACATATCCTGGAAAACTCATTCGCAACCCTAGAGATCACGATCACGATCACGATCTTCCCGTTGATCATCTATTTGCTAGAGCGGGCACCAGTAATATCTCCATATGTCCTGTCTCATGCCAGTAGAGCCAGGGGCATCGGCTTGCTACAGGAACATAAAGAGCCTCAAACCATTATATTAGGTCATGGGAATGACCTAATATAATTGTTACTGGAATTTGGCATATCATATACAACACGCTCTGAATGCAGCAGTTATGTGTACCTAGGTCGAGAAGTCAACATGATGAATGACCTAAAACCTGAGCTGCGCCAGGAGGAAGAAGAGCGGCATGGAATGCCTTCAAAGGCATCGAAGAAATAGCTAAAAGGACAAAGAACCTCCGGCTCCGGGCACATCTCTTTGACTCCACCGTTCTCCCTGCATTAACATACGCCTCAGAGACCTGGGCCCCTACGAAAGCAGGATGAGAATGCTATTCGGGTCTCCCAGAGAGGCATCGAAAGAGCTATGCTTGGAATATCACGTCTCACTCAAGTGAGAGAAGGAATCCGAGTTCTGACCTCCGTCGCTATTCCAGAATCAGGGATGCTGTCTCGTTTGCCAAGGCATCGAAAATCAGATGGGCTGGACATGTAATGCGATTTGGAGACAACCGCTGGACTAGAGCTGTTACCGACTGGATCCCACGGGATGTCAAAAGATCACGTGGCCGCCCACCTACAAGATGGTCAGACTTCCTTGTTAAGACCCTGAAGGAACGGTTTGAGGCTCTTCATATTCCTGAATCAACCAGATGCCATTGGGCTACATTGGCACGTGATAGGGTCCAATGGAAATGTTACTGGCGCCCGCTCGAGCAAATCGATGAATAACGGGATTCAAGTGATCAAGTGATATACAACATGAGAAGCTTGCCAGGCTTGCCGAACGGGAGGCAAACTCTTTTAAACACCTCCAAATAAAGCATTTATTGATGAAGGCGGCGGCGACCGGCTGTGATGGGCTGGTCTGCTGGGTGGAGTTCTGACGAGAGGGAAGTCCAGAAGTGGAAAATGGCGGCGCCGTGGAGTGAGGAGGGGTGGTCTGGCTTGTTGTGAGGCTCTGCCGGGTGGTGGGCCAGGGCTAGAACCCGCCATGCCTCCCGACTGCCTCATGAACGGCTGTGCACAGGGAGAGCAAGGAACAGCTCTGCCCCATGTGTGAGAGTCTCTGGACCAACCCTAGAGATACATTAAGGTATTGGCAATATTTTCACCAGAGAGGAAATTACTTGAGGGAAATGTAATAATTTAATTCAAGTAACTGATGGGCTTGTAGCCAGGAAAGGATAGATGTTCTCTCAGGTTCAAGACACGATAATTTTGGTGCAGCAATGAGGGGAATTTGCTTACTTCACTTCAACCTTACAAATCCTATAATTAAGCATCTAATGGTGAAATTAATTTTTATCATCAAGTAGGAGTAGTATATAGATATCAAAGGTGACAGCAGATTTGGCTCTGTCTAGTTCACACCAGATCTGGCTATAAATTATTTCATAAATGATTATTAGAACACAGTCTCACCCATTCAGTCTTGTTTTGTCCACTCCTGATTTGTGCTGTGGTAGCAGAGTTGAGTATTTGAACTAGAAACTGGATGGTCACAAAGCCCCTAGTATTTACTAACTGTTTATAAAATGTTTGCTGACAACTCGTATAGATATCAGTAAAGATGTCATAGAAAACTGAGCTCCTGAGTATGGACGACTGTATTAATTTCTATGTATTAATACATAGACTTATTAATTTCTTCCATACATAGTTAGTAGTGATGACTATCCAAATAAGAATCTATAGTTCTATGGAGTTGACAATATGCATTGATTTAATTTATTAATGTTAGGTGTCATGACTTTACAGTGCTCTTAATGACAGGGATTCACGTGCACTGTCCTAACACCATACCCTACGCCAGAGTGTCCCATTTATCCCCCCCCCTATTCTGGGCTCTCCCTTGGTAAGCTCAGTTTTGTACACCAGTTCTTGGGCTCTGTTGCCTTTGGCCATTTTATATGTGTATTTAAAATGTGTTCACATGTTAAGAATTAGAATGCGTTGAATTAGATGTATTCATGAGTATGACTGTATTAATTTCTTCCATACATAGTTTGCATTTCAATAAAATGTGAAATTCTAATAGTAGTTTGCTTCCATTTCCAGCTGGTACAGTAATAGACTGGAATGACGCAGTGGAGTTTGTGAACAATTTGGTAGTGTCGGATTCAGTTATTGGATATTTTTGAAAGTAGCCTTTCTTTGGCAGAGAATTTCTGTCTAAGCAGCATTTCTAGTTCCCCTCCCCACCCCCCAGATTTTTTTTTTTTTTTTGAGAACGTAAGGCATTTGTTAATATTCTTGTGCTTTATTCAGCAACCTGGCAGTACTTGAGGAACCGTGTGGCGCTGGGGACCAAGCTGCGGCCGCCCACATGTAAAGCATGTGCTGAACCCTTTGAACCATCTCTCTGACTTAGTCAACGTCACAGTTTAGCCATTTATCCCTGTGTTCTGGACCACCCCCTTTGTGAGCTCAGTTTTGTAGACAAGTTCTTGGGTTCTGCTGCTCTTTGCCATTTTACATGTGTATTTGAAATGTAATATATTTAAATTAAATTTTAAATATGCATAATTTAGTACTAATGAAAAATATATAGATGTTATCTTTAGAAGAGTTTTATTTTTTTATTTATTTATTTTTTATCATTATTTTTTTTATTGTGCCACTGTGAGATATACAGTTACAAAGATGTTCATGTTTGGGTTTCAGTCATACAGTATTCCAGCACCCATCCTTCTACCAGTTCCCACTTTTCACCACCAATGTCCCTGATTCCCTCCCCACTCCCCCAGCCTGTCTCCATGGCAGACATTTGCCTTCTCTCTCTCTCTCTCTCTCTCTCTCTCTCTGTCTGTCTCTCTGTTTCTCTCTCTTTCACCTCTCTTCCTTCTCTTACACATTGCAGCTTGCAATGCATACATTTAGAGGTTATCATGTATATCTCTTTGCCTCCATTCAATGCTCAGTTCTAGGCTGGTATCATCATTTCCAGCAATTACTAGTACACTGTTACTTTCTTTGTCTTGCCTAACCTCTGACTTCCACACACTTGCGGTTCCTTCTTGGTTTTGGGGTGGACAACCTCTCCCCACCCCCTGTATTTCTGGAAGCCCCAGCAATCACGTCCTCCACCCACACCCCCTGCCATGCCAACTCATTGGCCCACACCACAGATCCTGAAGTCTCTGGACACCTCCTAATTCCTCGATACTGACATCTCAGTTGGAGCACAATAAATTAGATGGAAAAGTAACATTGAAGCCAACTCCACAAACAAAAACAATAATACAGAAGGTTCAGCTGGCAACAGTTTAATACATTTTTAGACAAGGACCTAAGAACCCTGTGATCAGAAATAGCAGTTTTCACATAAAATTGATTTTTTTATACTTATTGATTTTAATGATGGAACTTTGTTATCTAATCAGTTCCAACTCTAGAATAGTATCAACAGTTGTGGCTTTCATCTACCTTAGATTAAATTTAAAATAATTAAAACAAAAGCATAGAAAGAAACAGTGGTTTCCCATGTGTGCACAGCTCTCACCATCAGCATCACTCACTGCAGTGGTGCATTTTGAGGTAGGAAGCTCCCAGAAGAACTTGGGGCTGGGGACCACTCCTGGTCAGCCTGTTCAGACCCAGCTGTTCAGCTACTCATGTGAAAACTTACTTATAAGAAAACTCAGCTAGATGATGAGTTGTTCAAGGTCAGATAGCAAGTTCAAGTAAGAACTTGAGCATTTAAAAGTTGTCTTCCTGATGCCTTAAACTCTATATATCTTTTAAATAATTTGCCTTATGATACTACTAAATTATTCAGTGACAAATTGCTAAATTTTAAAAGAAAAAGTGTTAGTGACATTATAAAAATGTCAGTTTTCTCTTATTTTATTTTTATTCATTTATGTATTCATTTTTTAAATTTTGGGTCCACACCAAAATGCTCCAAAATGCAACAAAAGTGCTCAGGGCATGCTCCTGGCTATGTACTTTGGGTCATTTCTGGCAGTTCAAGGCACAGTACATGATGTGGGATCTAATGAGCTGCCTCATGAAAGGAAAGTGCCTTGTCCCTGTACTATATCTTTGGCCCAATTCAGCTCTCCATTAATTACCAGTGTTTGAATTTAGAAAGGACTTTTATAAGAATTTTGTAAAATATATATATATATATGATTTTACACAATTATATATATGAATTATAATTTTTTTATGTATATAATTTTATACAATGTGCAAAAGGAGAGAAAGAGAAGGAAAGAGAGTGAGAGAGAAAGTACATGCTATAGAGGCAGGTCGGGGAGGGAAATGGGGCACATTGGTGTTGGGAAGTGTGCACTGGTGAAGCTGGAACACTGTATTACTGAAACCCAATCATGAACAGCTTTGTAATAGTCTATCTCACAGTGTTATAATAAAATAAAAGATAATAAAAGATGAAAAAAAGTAAAAAGAAAGTGGATTAAAAATACAGTTTTAGGGCCTGAGTGATAGTCCAGCGGGTAGGGCGTTTGCCTTACGAATCCGACCTGGATTCAATTCCCGGCATCCCATATGGTCCCCTGAGCACCACTAGGAGTAATTCCCAAGTGCAGGGCCAGGAGTAATCCCTGAGCATTGCCAGGTGTGACCCAAAAAAGCAATAAATAAATAAATAAATAAATAAATAAATAAATAAATAAATAAGTTTTAGTTTTAGTCAAAGGATGGGTATAATAGTGTCTTAGGCAGTGTCTTAAGGGGTATGTTTATGCAAGAACAATTTTCAACTCTAGGTGGAGCTCTTTGATTTATAAATATATTGTTTACGAGAGTCTACTTTTAACAACTGAGTAATTTGAAATGAAAATCATTAAACAATTATAGAAGTATTATTTTTCAGAGCCAATTAGATAAAAACTCATATTTTTGCTTCATTGCTTGACCCAAAGATTCAGATCCGGATCTCAGAGGATCATTTTTCAGATCTATCTTAAAATCTCTTCTGTTATAATACTTAATGGAATTTGTTTTCTGTATTTTTTTGTTTCTAATGTTTCAGTGTTGAAATCAAATTTTTATAGTGGGTTTCCTTTTCTGAGACCTTGCTGGTGACACACTGTTGCTATAGTAATTTCTTCAGTTATTTTTATCCATTGTGTACAAAGGAGTGTTAACAGCTATGTTCCTGGAGCACAAATGAAGCAGTTTCTACTACTCTTTGCTGTCTTGCTCTGCTAGCTCAATTCTTTCCCTCCACCTTAGAGCTCACTGAAAGGAAAACGCTCCAGACAAACAACACATTATTTGTAGGTGGTAGAAGCCAGAAGTTGCAGTTCCTAGATAAGAAATATTAGCATCTGTGTTGGCTGAAGGCTCTGAGGTGCAGAGGGCCAGGCCCCAGTGGAAACCTATGGAGCCAGAAACCTGGAGGCTTGGGTCCAGCAATTATGTTACTTTGAAAGGACAAAAGCTCAATAGTCCCAGGCCCCTTTGTTCAGAGACTCCTCTTGGAGCAGAGAATGTTGCTCATGGTGGCGCATATGCCCTGTCTGTGCCTGGGCCCTCTCCCAGCACCTTCCCCTCCACACCCACCACTGGGAGTCACCACCCCACAGAGGGACAACAAAATCTCTCTCTTTTTTTTTTTTTTGCTTTTTTGGGTCACACCCGGCAATGCTCAGGGGTTTCTCCTGGCTCTGCACTCAGGAATCACTCCTGGCGATGCTCGGGGGACCATATGGGATGCCGGGGATAGAACCTGAGCCTGCATAGGCCGGCCGTGCAAGGCAAACGCCCTTACCTGCTGGGCTATCGCCTCCGGCCCCCGGACAACAAACTCTTGCACAGTTATTTATCCCCATTTTCAAATTGTTCAGTGATTTTTTAAAAATCACTTTGGGTTTTGTTTTAAAAGTCCGAATTTAATGTTTGTGTCACTCAATACTCAGCATTTCTAATAATCTCCTAAGTAACATGGATTTTGTTTTGAATAGGGTGTATATACGTTTGACTAAAATAAATGAGTTTTTCCTTTTCTGTCACAATGGGAAGAAACAGTTTCTGGAATATAATACTCTCTTGTATGGTATAAAGTGACTCATCCTTATTAAATGCTAGAAGAGGGCTTTGTTTGGTAGGCCCTATCTCTGAGATCCTCTATTATAATTCAGCAGTAGGTACATTTGAATAATGCATCTATTTTTCTAATTGAGAAACTACCTCATTGATGGCATGGTGAAAACTAAAGGGAAAATTCTAAATTTTTGTGACTTTTCAGAAAAAAACTCAGTGGTTCTTAAATGTTTAGACTCACTCATTGAGTGTTTAGTTTCTATTGAGCTCTGCTTATGATGCATTGTGCTAGATATTCTGGGAAATTAATGGTAGGGAAAGATAATAACCTTGGCACTGAGATGAAAATCTACCTAGAAAATAAAACTTGTGGAAGTTAATTACCAATATTGGAAGTATTCCAACATATGTATGGTTGAACCCCCAAAGCCCAAAGGATAGTTACTAAATGAGGGAGGGGAGGGAGGGAGAGGCAGAGGGAGGGAGGGGAGAGAGAGAGGAGAGAGAGAGAGTGAGAGAGAAAGAAAAGAAAAGTGCCTGCCATATAGCCAGACTGGGAGGGGGAGGGAATCTGGGGACAATCGTGTTGGGAAGGGTGCACTGGTGGAGGGATGGGTGTCTCTGTGACTGAAACCCAATCATGATAGCTTTTAATTATATGTTTCATGGTCATATAATAAAATAA
The DNA here is from genome assembly GCA_021461705.1 of Cryptotis parvus. Taxonomy (NCBI): domain Eukaryota; kingdom Metazoa; phylum Chordata; class Mammalia; order Eulipotyphla; family Soricidae; genus Cryptotis; species Cryptotis parvus. Next base: position 85,563 of record JAJIBD010026241.1, read on the forward strand.
AAAAATTAAATTCTTGAGGGCGAATTGTGTATTTAGATGAGCCTGAAGGGGCTCCACAAAGGGGTGGCATGGCCAAGGTGCAGCTTCCAGAAATGTGCCATGGGTACACTGAACGGCAGGGTAGCTCACACTGGATATAATGTAGACTTCTTGTCTAGAAGGGATTATTGAAGGTGAACTAAGGCAGATTAGTGGAAAATTAACTGCTTAGTTTAATAAGTTTTGACTTAATATGCACTAAGGAACCATTGAAGAGCGTTGATTTGAATGAGGCTTGTGTGACTCAATCATAATGACATAGGAATCTTGCTAATGGAACGTGAATTGAAAAACATGGAGAGCAGAAACGTTGTTGGAAGATCATTGCATTGGGTGATGTTAAGGAGAGGCAAGAAAGAATACTGCAAAACGTTTTAAAGGAAAATATCTGGCAAAAGACAGTATAATCTGAAAATACAAATAGATTTCAAGAGAAGTCAAGATAATATAAATAGAAAGTAGGGCTACTTGAAACTAGGGACCTGTCATTTTGAGGTTCCCTTGGTAGCAAATAGCGGCACTTTAGAATTAATATGTTAGAGACATTTTTGATAGGTTATATTTGATGGCTTAGGTAATATTAGTTAATAGTTGGAATTCATATATTTAACTCATTTTTTGTTTGTTTGCTTGTTTTTGTTTGGGGCACACTAAACAGTGCTTGGGGCTTATTCTTGGCTATGTGCTCAAGAATCACTGTTGGTGTTACTCAAGGGACATATTCTGTGTTTTGGATTGAACCTGGGTTGGCCTTTTGGCCTTGCTTATAAGACAAGCACCTCCTGCTGTGTTATCTCTCCAGCCACATTTGTATTTTTTGGCTTTAAGTTTTTCTTTATGATTCTACACTTTATTTCATGTGATTGTGCATATATTTTGAATACTGTTAGTCACATATTCCAAAGCTGGAAATCCAAGTGAGGACATAAGGTATCGTTTTTTTATTTATTTTTTCTTTTTTCTCTTTATTTTTTTTATTTTTTATTGAAACACTGTGATTTACAAAGTAAAAAAGTTTTTCATAATACTGTTGATAGAAAGATTCATACTTCAACACCACTCCCACCACCAGTGTGTTCCCACCACCAAAGACCCTCATTTCCCACCCACCCCAACCCCCATGCCTGCACCATCAGGTGGCACTGATTGTATCACTTGTCTTGTATCACTTTTCATTTCATTGATCATCGATTTGCTTGAGCAAACACCAGTAATGTCTCCATTTGTTGGGAATAAGGTCCATTATTGTTACTCTTTTTGGCATATTGAATACATCATGGGTAGCTTGCCAGACTCTGCTGTGACTCTGGCTTCATCTCAGGGGTCCCAGTCTTTTCTATGTCAGACCATCAATCATCCAGCACCCATGGGGAGAGCCCTGGGTGTAGACAAGCCTGTCTCCTATCTGCCACCTGCCAATGCAGCCGGGCACCACAGCCACACCTGCAACATTTCAAGGGGAAGGCCACATGGCACTGATTGTATTGACCATTAAAGCACATTTATGGCAATGTTATTGATAAATATTCTTGGTTATGGGAGATCTGGCTCAATTCTGTTTTTTGAATTTACTTTCTGAGTTTCTAGAATGTGATTGGTTCCACTGATTTGATGTACCGTGTGGCCGTGCGACTTGGGAGAGCTGTATGGCAGCCCTCCCCCATGTGTCTGAGTCTCTGCATGATGGGCAATAGCCCTGAGGCAGTTCGTGGCAGGTCCACCAGGATGGGACAAGAGGGGAAGGGGTACTCCAGCTCCATCTCCATGAATTCCCTGTGATTTTAGCCTCCAAGAACTGCCTACTTGGACTTGAACTTGGCTGCTATGTTGTTGGGGCTCTGGTGAATAGGGCATGAGATTAGCTTCTCTCTTGGGTGGGGCTCTGATGAGCTGTGGAATATTGACCTTGAAAATGGCACTATTATGGTGAGCGAGTCTCATCTGGCTGTTTCTGAGGCCCTACTGAGGTAATGGGCTGGGACGAAAACCCATCTTCCCTCCTGGGCGCCTCATGGTCAGCTGAGCTAGGGGAGAGCCGGATGGCAGCTTTCCCCCAAGTGTCTGAGTCTCTGCTGGCTGTCTCTCTTGTACTTGTGGAACCAAATCCAGGACTAGGCCTTTAACGACTGAGTTGGGCAGAGTGCCTGAGTGGATGCCACACAGCAAGCTAGACCATCCCTGACTGAGTCAGGTCATGTGCTGAATGGATGTCCACATAGCAAACAGCGTGCTTCTGGGCTGCACCCAGAAATGAATTTGTTTCCCTCTGTCCTGCTGGATGTCTCCCTAGTGTCATGGCATGGCCTCCATTTATGATATTTTGGCATGTAGCCCCCTTGAGCTATCTTGGGGGTCTCCAAGTGAGTCCCAGGGTCTGGGCTGAGAAATTCTGCCCTAGAGGAAGATTCATTGTGGCCTGATGGCTGTTAGAAACAAGATTATGTACTGCTGAATTCTGGCTAGCAGGGATGTTACAAAGTAAAATTTGTTTTGCATGTGTTCACTTAAGTGGCATATAAAATGGGCAACCAAGGAGAAACATGGGTGAGAAGTGCCAAAGGCTTGTTTTGGCACTGTTTTCACTCTTTTAATTTGTGGGATGTGTGAAACTTGTTTTTTCTGTCTGAAGAGCCCATTAGAAATGTTACCAAGGTTTTGCTTTTTTACTAACAGTGTTTTAGGTGATGTTCTTGCTAAACTATGTTCTCTCCACCAGTGACTTCCCTTGGTCATTAGAAGCTTTTTAGCAGAGGCTGGACTGATAGTACAGTAGGGGGGCATTTGCCTTGCATGCAGCCAACCTGGGTTCAATCCCTGACATCCCGTATGTTTTCCTGAGCACTGCCAGGAGTAATTCCTGAGTGCAGAGCAAGGAGTAACCCCTGAGCATTTCGGGTGTGACCCCCTCCCCCAACACACCACCAAAGAAGCTTTTAGCAAAGCTTAATCTTTTCTTGATAATTTGATGTCTCCTTACTGAAATCTCAGTGGCAGATCTTGAAACAGTTAATATGACTAGTGCTGTTTGTGCCAATACCAAATGGTCAGTTGGCTCTTGAGTTCCGGTCCTGTGTAAATCTTTCCCACGTTGCCCAGTCTGCCTGTTTTTATTGCATCTGTTACCCTGATTGGGGGCCTGTTTATGAAGACCCTCCCAATGCAACCCCCCAACACACACAGCTGTTTCTAATTTCGGCATTACTGACATAATGTACATCTACTTATTTCATCTTACAACAGAATGCTGGATAAATAATTACTGGCCTATGAGTTTCATACTATCTGTGCTATATTTATGTTACTTCAGACCTTTTTACAAATAGTATACAGGAAAAGGTCAATAACATCTTGAGGTTGATTTTTGTTTGTTTTGGGTTTTGGCTCACACCTAGCAGTACTCACCAAGTGCTTTTTGCTCAATACTCAGGGTTGTTCCCAGCAGTGCTCGCAAAACCTAGTCATGCCGGGAACTGGACTCAGGCAACGTGAGTGCTCATTGTTGAGTTCTCTCTCCTGTCGTAGTGCTGTATTATGCTTTTTCCTAAAATAATGCAAATATACATCATATATGCATTATGGTATATGTATATATGTATATAAATCACTATATATGTATAATCACAAAGGTTAGTGTAATCCACCAATGATTACTTGGATCTCAGGAAGGTGAAGACAGTTTGTCAGTATAGGGCAACAGATGCTCAAAGACTACCATGTGATTGAGGCAAAGTCACCCAAACAGGCCATAAACTCACAGTCAGATGACAAAGTTTACTGGGGAGGATAGTGGTTATATGGGGGCAGAAAGGGATATATTATGTGTGTATCACAAGTCGAGCAAAGGAAGGTAAAATCTGTGGTTTGGCGTGAGCTAGAAGGCAGAATGACAGGAGTTGTCACGGTATTTCTGTGAGCTACTGCAGAGGTGGGCAATAAGATTCACAGACACTACAGGTATCAGCTCTTTCCTATTACCGGGCAGTAACTGATGGTGGAAGCAGCTCACCCTCCTCAAGGTCAGGACTGGAGGTTTCCCCACACGAGCCCAGCAGCCGAGATGGTCAGGAAACTGCTCCAGGAGAACTCCAACAAGTTTGGATTTGGGTAGACCTGAGAAAGAGTATCCCTAATGCTTCATGTTCCTGATCATCTGAAGCCTCAGAGCTCCTAAGGAGGAGGGAGCACTGCTCTTCCTCATGGTTCACCAATTGCTCCTTTACTTAACATTCATAAATTGCGGGAAACAGTGGGGCACATATGTGAGACTGAGCTACTTTCAAGGCCTCTGGCTCGCTCACATAGTGGCTATTTCCTCTTGTTCTTCTCTCATTTAGCTCTGGCCAGCCTAAACCAAGGGCCCTTCCTATATCTTCAGACTACTTAGAAGGTTTTTTAAAAAAATGTATCTACATGTATATAACTTTTCAGGCATAATTTTACTCCCCATACTGAAGATACCAAGTGGAATAGGAATGAAGAGTATGAGTTAGTTTTATCTACTAAGAGTTTTAAAATATATGACAGAATTTATAAAATTTATAAAATTTGCACGTCGAAATTTAGAAGACAACCTTCATGTACTTTCTTCTGTTACGTAAGAACTAAGCAGTGCTGTAGCTGCTGATCTGAGTGACCAACTTGAGGGCAGAGCAGCCATGTGAAGCCTGTTTTCACTGATTGGAGGATCACAAAGTTTACTGGGGGAACTCAATTTGACTTCATGGGAGAGCTTTTTTTTCACCCCCTTAAATTAGTGATTCTAAAAATTTTGAACTGGAAAATTTAATTATAGAGTAAGTAGATCTAAGCTGCTTTGGATGTTGCACTTGTCAGTTCTATTTTGGTTTCTTAGGAACAAGTTAAAAACAGCCTTTTAGACCTTAATACATTTCTAATTACATCTCTTTCCCTCTTTTGAGCGAATTGTTTGTTTTTAAAAACACTCAGAATTCCTTGCCTGTCTTAATAGAAATATTGCTTTAAAATGTTTATATTCCCTCCATCATCATTCATCTCTTAGATGCTTAGATGCTTGCAGACAGATAACATAGAAGTCTGCTGAAAGTGAAGCTTTTATATTTGAAGTTCAGTATGATCATGTGACCTTTATTCTGTGACTGTGTTCACAGCAAGTCATCTGAGTCATCCAAGTTGACTTTCCTTCTCTAGCTGAATTCATCAGCAACACAGCAGTGTGTCCGCGGGGAGGAAGGGGTGGAGTCGCTGTAGCGTTACTGCTTCTACACTGGTATAGGAGCTATTGGGGAGGCATTGAGTAGGAGGCCATGTGGGGGAATAAAACTGCAGACATTGCTCAGCTTCTGTGTCCAGAGCTTTCAGTTTAAGAGCTGCACCTTGCAAAGTTTACATGTCACCTTGACTGATTTCCACTCAGTGATGCTTTCCTTAGCTATTTGAGAAATGAAAGTGTGAGAGATGAGGGAGCTTTTTGCTACCTCCCTGTGGCTGTGAACTGAGAAGAGAAGGTGCAGTCTCTGGCTTGCCTTCCATTGTCTCGTTTGTTACACAGCAGTACAGCTATTAAGGGTTCTGGCTGCTGACGCCAAGTACAGGGGAGATTCTTATTACCCTCGGTGGTCTGTGTGTATTCTGCGTCACACAAAGCTGTAAAGAGGAGTGGTCAGGAGGCCACTGGTAGACTTTGCTCCTACCAACTAGGCCTCATAAAGTCTCCTACTGCAGTACCCGGAGCTTAGGTTCAAGTTGTCTGTCCATAGTGCTGTCCTGTGACTGTCTAGGGCTGTCCAATGGCCCCTGGGTATTTGCTGTCCCAGTCCTGAGGCCACAGTTGTTTTCTGAGACCGTGGCATCAGCCCTTGCAGGCTTTGTCTGTCGCCAACACTCTGCCTGTGGTCTCTGATCCATATCACCCCCAAAATTCTGCTCTGATCTCTGCTCCCGCCACCCCAACATCTGCCTCCATCTCTGCTCCCCACCACCGCAACACTCTGCTCTGGTCTCTGCTCCCCACCACCCTTTAGCTCTCCTGGTGAAGGCTTCTCTGGTCTCCTCACTGATTGTGTGTTTCCTTTCATTCAGTGCAGTCCTCAGCTGTGAGGGTCCCTGAAAGTCAGCATGAGCCCCTCGACCCCAAAGACAGTTTTTTTTCTTTTGAGTATGGTGCCTTAGAGGTACTCTGTGTGAAAGGACATGGCAGCTTTTCCTTCTGTCTCCACATTCCTCCCGGCCTCTCTGTGAAGATGCCATCCACCAGCCTTTTGGTCTTCATAGCTGTTACCTTGTGTATACTGGGAGGTGAGCCCAGTATTTACTCTTTCACTTTTGCCACAATGTCTATTTAAATTAGGGCCAGAGAGATAGTCCAGCGGGTAGGGCGTTTGCCTTGCATGCAGCTGACCAGGGTTCGATCCCGGCATTCCATATGGTCCCCCAGACAGTGCCAGGAGTGATTCCTGAGCATAGAGCCAGGAGTAACCCTGAGCATCGCTGAGTGTGACCCAAAAGAAAAAAAATATATAATGTATACATATGTGGTGCCAGAAATTGAACTTGGATCGCCAAGTACAAGGTAAGTGCCTTATCTGTTGTACTATACCTCTGGCCTCCAAAAGTATATATATTTGAAAGAGGGGCAACACACCTCACTTCTGTCATCCAGAGTCAGCCACTGTTAGCAGATATCTTAGTGGACATTATGGTCTCCAGACCCTTCGGGATGATGTACTCAGCATCAGTGCTAGGATGCATGACAGTGTCTATTCAGGGAGTTCTCGTGGCTATGGAGGCAGCCTGTATGCAGGTGCTGGAGGGAGATCAGGGCCCCATCTGCTTGTCTCAACTGGGACCATTCATTTGCTGGTCCTTCGGGTGGTTCTCTGAAGGAGCGCTCTAGGTCCAGAGCTTCAAGTAGACATGATTAAGCCCTGGCGCATTGTCTTCTCTAAACTCTGGGCTGTATATTCCCTGCCTGCTCCTCCACATCAGGACTCCATCTGCGAACTTCCAGCTCTGCTCTGGGTGCCCAGTTTCTGTGGGCACATCAGTGAGCCCTCCTGCATTGTGCCTTCCACCTGGGGTCTGTGAAGGTCATGGATTAGCTGCTGGGTGAAGAGAAAAAAATTGGGCCCTCTGTTTCCCAGGTCTCGCCATGCCATGCTCTGGGCTGGAAAGGTAGCGTTCTCTCGTCGCTCCTGCCCGAGGCTGCTGTGTACAGCTCTTGGTCATTGTTTCACCCTCGGATGCTCCCTCACACCCCTTTCACTGTACCAGACAGGTATTAACCCCCTGCATTTCTAGCCCTGGGGGTATCCAGAGGCTCCTATTGGTCTCCTATATATATATATACATAATTTTTTTTGTTTTTTTTTTAAATTTTTTATTGGATTTTGGTCATGCAGTGTTCCAGCACCCATCCCTCCACCAGTGCCCATCTCCCACCACCAACATCACCGGTTCCCTCCCTCCCCCAGCCCTCCTCCATGGCAGGTTCTTTATTTCTTTCCCTTTCTCTCTCTTTTCTTTTCCTTCCCTTCCAGACTATGGATTACAGAACATACACTAAAGGGTTGTCATGTGTATCTTTTTGCCTCTATTTAATGCTCAGTTCTAGGTTGGCATTAGTACCCTCGACAATTGTTAGCACACTGTTCCATTTTCTGTCTTACCTAGCCTCTGACTCCCACACGTTTGTGATAATTTCCACCTTTGACAAGACCTCCTGATATATGTTTCACTTGACCTTGGCTATTGGTATCATAATATGTACATATATATTTATGTTATGCAGATAAATGCAGTCATTCTGTATCTGTCTCTCTCCTTCTGGCTAATTTCGCTCAACATAATCTTCTCCATGTCCATTCATTTATAGGCAAATTTTATAACTTCATTTTTCCTGACAGCTGCATAGTATTCCATCTTGGTCATTGTTTCACCCTCGGATGCTCCCTCACACCCCTTTCACTGTACCAGGACAGGTATTAACCCCCCTGCATTTCTAGCCCTGGGGTATCCAGAGGCTCCTATTGGTCGCCTTTATATATATATATATAAATTATATACATATATATGTATATATATATATATATATTATTTTTTTTTTTTTGCTTTTTGAGTCACACCTGGCAATGCTCAGGGGGTTTCTCCTGTAAGTAGTCACCTTCATGGCCTCTGTTTCTGTGGTGACTTTTCTTGTAAATATTAATTCTTTTAAGTCATTCCCCCCACCCCTCCATTTTAGTGTGCTAAACTAACATGTTTCCTGGTAGCACCTAGATTGATAGATGCATTTCACACTTTTTAAATAATTTTCTAAAATATGATTTTATTAGCTGTGAAAAGTTTCATCATCTAGATTTACCAGTATTCTCCAATTCCCTATTGTAGGAGTGTATATACAATTAAAAAATCAGGAGCTTCGAACACTGAATAAACGAAACCCAAACATGAACAACTTTGTAATTATATAGCTCATGGTAGTATGATAAAATATTAAAAAATCAGGAGCTTCACACAGTGGTGCTGAGCAGGGAGGCCACTCCTGGGGGCTCAAACTTAGCTACTTTGGGGCGCCAGAAGCTCTCAGGGACTGACCAGATGTACCAGAACACCTGGTGGTGAGTGAAAGAGATTGAACTCAGATCCTCAGACATACTGTATTCCCAGTCTTGGAGATATACTTTTCAAACTTATCAAAACATTTATTATACCATTGATATTTCCCAGTCCTTTAAAATGACACAGTTTGAGTTGTTTATTTATTAGTTACAAGAGTCCTTTTCTAATTTATTTTATGTAGTATTCATAATGACAAAGGAAATAAAGTTTAAGGTGTTTGATTGGCTGTGCTGTATCATACAAAATAAAATAAGAATGTGGCCCAAATCCATAGCTTCAAGGTCTTTAGTTCCAGACTCTTAAAATAGTTGCATTAACTGGTCTAAGCAATACTTTCCTTAAAACTGAGGTCCTTTTGGGGGATCTTTATGCTAGGTGACCCTTTTAAGTATTGTTTGGGTGCTGATAATTCTAGAAAAATACAAAGGATTTCAAAGCAAATATAGTGTTGTTGGCATGTAGAATAGTACTGTAAGCGAAAAAAATAAAAGTAGAGTTTTAATTAGGGTATGGGGCTGGAGTAAAGTCATTGGGATCTTCAAAATTTTGGGCTGCTTCTCTTTCCTCAATGATTCTGTGTAACGCTCTCTTTACAAAACATACTAGCAAAGTCACTTAGGTGGGTTCATTTATTTAGTATATTCAAGTAATATTATGCACCTACTATGTTCAAGGCATCAGGAAATGTATGAACATGCCAGATAAAATATAATCTTAGCACTGATCTGTCTGAATGGAGTCATAGACTAGACTTAACAAGTAAACAAGACAGTCACAAATGCTGAAACATCTTAAGAGAATAGAAATAGGGTGATGAAATAGGGGAAGTAAAGCACAGAACTAGGTTGCAGGATCAGGGATGGGCACAGATCTTATTCTTTGTGGAATGGAAAAAAAAACGTTCCTGAGTGAGGAAAAAAATGAAGGCAACTAGAACTGTTGGATTCAAAATCAGAAATCAGAAAATCTGAATAGGGGTAGTCAAAACGTTGAGATGTCCCCATTATCTTTTTCTAAAGAATAAGAAACCTCTTCTGGCAGAGAGCGGGCTGTAGGTATGGTTTCACATTCAGTGGTGTTCAGGGCTCACTCCTGGGGATGCTCAGGGAACCATACTGGGTGCTGGGGGCTGTACTGGAGCCTGATGCATGCAAACAAGGACCTTACCCTCTGAACTGACCCTCTGACCCCGTAATCAGAAATATTCATTTGCATTTACATCAAAAGAGTGTCTCAGGAAATGCTGCTGAATGAGTTTATTGATCACCCATTAGTCTAATTACTGTTTTGAAAATCAGCTTTAGTGTTCTCTTTTCCTGTCTGATATCCCTTCTTGTGGCCATTTAGGCAAGGTGGTTGCCTTGAGAACATGAGTTTGCCAGCTTCCAGCTTGTGGGATTGTTGCCAATAAAACTATTTCTCCACCTATCACCATGTCTCTGGTTTGGCTGATCCCCAGCAACAGTGGAACAGACCCATCAGGGATATGAAGTCTGGCTACTGCTTCAGGTGTGGTTGTTCCTTCAATTTGGCTGGCATCATGGCAGGTGGACATTGGCCACAATGCCTATTGCTTATCTTAGGTGGGGAACTGAATCACAGAAATTTCTCAGTACTCTACGTTTATTATAATAACTGTGAAGGTCTGGTTCCATGGTTTCCTATTCCGTAGGATAACAGTATGGGGTCCAAAGCCTTGGCAGCAACAAGCCAGGAGATTAGATGAGGGCGGATGCATGCCCAGGAGATTGGAGAGGGCAGATCCATGTCAAGCCAACTATTTTGTCTGCACGGTTACCAAGAAGTGTTTTCACAGAGGAAGAAAACATAGGGTGCCGAGGAAAACCCTTTTAGAGGCACATTTCAGAGAGCTGGGCTGCACCAGAATGTGAACCCGGATGAAAAATAAATTCCCTCCTTGGTTGCCCACTGGGGAACCCTCCATTTTACCTATGAAGAAAGTAAGGGTTAGGTTTTGGGGGAAGGAAACGATAAGGACAACTGTCTCTGTCTAGAAGTGCTGTTGGTAATTCAGCTCTTATTTACTCCCGCGAGTTGCAGGATTATATTCAGTCACATTAAGTAAATTGCCTGCAATGGAAAGTCATGACCTTGCTGTCCTGCGCTCCTGGACCCAATGCGCTCCATGGCTGCTGCATTGTTCTTGCCCTCCTCACTTTGCTGGCATCACTTGTCGTCAAACCACTCAGCGTGGCTGTGCAGATGGAAAGCTGGGAACTGTTGGTGTTGAGCCCAGTGTTTGCTGTGGACAAGATGCCAGGCCCTGTGTACTTCAGGATGAAATTCTCAATGCAGAACTTCTCTCCATAGACGGACTTGCCACAGGTGCCATAGTGGTGCGCCAGGTCCCCACCTGGCACACAAACCGGGCATGTGTCTGTGGAAGCAGGACCCTCTGTGACCAGATCCGTTCTCGCCAGTGCTCAGAGCAGGAAAATTCTCTGCTGTCTTTTTGAATTTTGGTGCAAACAGCTTGAAGGACATGTGACCTGCTATTGACCACTATGTTGAAGAACCCTTGTGGAGGACGGGGACCCAGGTGGAGGCAGTATCTGCAACACTATAAAGCTATTTCTTATTACTAGTTCTTTTGACAACGTTCAACTCCATTAGTAAACACACTTTGTTCAATTTTTTGTTGTGAAATAAAATAACCATGCACAAATCATAGGCTAAATGCTAGAATCTGATCACCCCCTCACAGAAACTTACATGTTTATTATGTGCCTATTATAAGCTTTTAGCAGCCCCCCAATAACAAGGAAACAGTAAATACATTAAACTTATGAATAGCATTTGGTATTTAGACAGCCTTGCTGTCTGACACTTGTGAACTTTGAGAGGCGAGACAGGGATCAGCCAAGCAGACTAGTGGGGAACTGAATTTGTTTATCCATGTGGGATTTTCTTGTCTGTTTCTGGCTTATCATCTGCATACAGTGGTAGTGCACATGTTCTACAGAAATCAAAATTTTCCCTAAATTTGCCAGGGAAAACTGGCCATATGGTTCTGGAAAGACTTGACATGGGAATACCAAACACTATATTAAGTCAATATCAGCATGATATTTTATGATGGAACATTATCATTTGTTCCATGATATTTAATGATGGAACATTATACATTTAATGATGGAACAATATCAGTATGATATTTAGTGAAGGGAAACCCAATACAGGCTAGGAATAAGATAGTTCTGCTGTTGGGGGCCAGAGAGATAGTACAGCAGATAAGGGTCCTTGCCTTACACACGGCCAGCCTGAATTTGATTACCGGCATCCACATGGTTCTCCAAGCAATGTCAAAGGTGATTCCTGAGCACAGAACCAGGAGTAACCCCTGAGCATTACTAGATATGGCCCCAAAAGTAAAAACAACAAAAACTATCTGCTCTCACCACTATTGATAATTTCTTTTTTTTTTTTTTTAAATCAAATAGTCAATCATTTCTTTGAGAATTCAAGACAATGCAATACAAAAAAAGGGCAAAATAAAATATATTTAAAAATAAATTAGTTCAGAAGCTGGAATGATAGTACAGCAGGTGAGGCATTGCCCAGGTTCAACCCCAGGTACACCATATTGTTCCCCAAGCCCATCAGGAGTGATCCCTGAGCACAGAGCCAGGAGTAAGCTCACAGCACTGCTGGGTGTGGTCCCCAAACAAGAAAAAAAACGAATAAATCTAAAGCAGGAGACAGGATTATCATTGTATTTTATAAAAATTATCTACCTAGAAAGGTCACAGAAACGAATAGAATAAGAAAGTTCAGTGAAAGAGAGATCCAAAATTTGCAAAATTAGCAATTATCTTTGTTTCCAATATGCTGCTTTTTTAAAATGTAGTAAAAAGCCATAATTGTTGACACAATTCTATAATAAAAATTGATTAGATTTAAAAAAAATCTAATCAAATTAGAAAGTTGCAATATTAAAATCAATACCTATAAATCTATTGGATCTATAGTCTGGGCCATTAAGTGACGGCAGTTTCTGAGGGAGGTGGGCGTAGCTGCTGGGGCTTTGGGAAATATGAGGACTTGGGGAGAGACTACCCACCCGACTCTCAAAGAAACCACCAGAGTACTCAACTTGGGCACCGGTACCTGAAACTATTCGCAGATTGATATCTCTTCAGAGCACATTGTCAAGCCGTGGAGGCGAGCCCTTGGCGTGACTGTAGTGGTGGGGTGGGTGGGTGCAGCTGCTGGTGCTTTGGCTGGTCAGTTATTTGCCTGCCCACCTCCTGTGGGTGCTCTCGGGTTTTCAGCTGTGGTGACCAGTGATTCCATAAACGTAGATACTTGTTGTGCATCTCCTGGGAGATTTAGTTTGGAAGCTGTGGAGCGGGGTCGGTATGTGAATTGATGTTACTTGGCTGTAGGAGGTGGGCGTGGATGCTGGGGCTTACTGGAAGTGCGGGAAATTGGGGGAGGCTACTACCCCGACTTGGAAAAATACACTGGAGTTCTCAGCCTGGGCACTCTGTCCAACGTGCTGCTCTTAATTCTAATTGCCAGCATTGTTCTTTAGGGAAATATGCCTTTTCTGTTCCATATGCGTCTGCCAACTCTCAAACACAGGGAGACGTGTTAGACGTTGCTGTTAGATGTTGTTAGATACTGTTAGATGCTGTTAGATGTTCATGGTGCTACACGCCAAAGGACCATGATTTGTCTGAGCCTATGATCTAGGCAGTACTAGAGAGGACCACTGTCAGAGTCCACTTTTCTTTTCGGGTTGTTGGGCTGGAGAGGACTGACCCCTCAGCAGCCTGGATCAACCCCCCCAGTCGATCCCTGGATCCAGTCATGCATAGCCGTCGATCAACACAGAAGCATGGTCTTTCCCAGTTAGGTATTCTAGCTAAGAGGATGAAGACTCATGGATCATGTGTTGTGTTTTAAATGAAGATGTTAAGGAAAATGTGTTTGGTCTCCATACCTGGATAAATAAACCAGATTCAGTAAATGGTTAAAACATGGTGTATGTCTCGGGCTAGAACTTTAGAATAACTAAATACATATATCATAATTTATTTTCTAAAATTTACTTTCCTTGTGGTTCAGCAAAACTAACTACCATGATCAAAATATTCACTTACTTTCCTATTTATGCCTGATTTAAAATATTTAAGAGAGACATTCAAGATTTACTCATTTGAATATATTTTGTTCTACGGAAATCAAAATTTTCCCTAAATTTGCCAGGGAGAACTGGCCATATGGTTCTGGAAAGACTTGACATAGGAATACCAACCACTATATTAAGTCAATATCAGCATGATATTTAATAACCTCTTTTTTTTTTAACTTTTTTTTTTTAATTTTTTTATTCTTTATTATACCACCGTGAGACATACAATTACAAAGGTGCAATTGGTTCTTGGTAATACAGTATTCCAGCACCCATCCCTCCACCAGTACCCCATTTCCACCACCAATGTACTCCACCCCTCCCACTCACCCCCCCCAGGCTGCCTTAATAGCAGGTAGCCCTGCTTCCTCTCTTTTCTCTCTATCTCTGCATCTCTCTCCCTCTTCTTTACACATTGTGGCTAGCCCTGCAGATATTTATTTATTTATTTATTCCACCTTTTCTCCTTTTTTTTTAATTGAAGGATGCTCAGATATTTAATAACCTCTTTGGGTGTCCCAAAGAGGAATTGAAAGAGCTATGCTTGGAATATCATGCCTCACTCAAGTGAGAGAAGGAATCTGGAGTTCCGACCTCTGTCGACCGATCCAGAGTCAGGGACGCTGTCTCGTTTGCCAAGGCATCGAAAATCAGATGTGCTGGGCATGTAATGCTATTTGGAGATGACCGCTGGACTAGAGCCGTTACCGACTGGATCCCACGGGATGTCAAAAGATCTCATGGCCGCCCACCTACAAGATGGTCAGACTTCTTTGTCAAGACCCTGAATGAACGGTTTGAGTCTCTTTGTATTCCTGAATCAAGCAGATGCCATTGGGCTACACTGGCACGTGATAGGGTCAAATAGAAACATTACTGGCGCCTGCTTGAGCAAACTGATGAATAACGGGATGTTAAGTGATCAAGTGATCAAGAATATATTTTATTAAAAATATAAATTTCATCAGTTGCAATAATGTGAAAGAATGAATGTTATATTTTCCCCAAATGTCCTTATCCTTCATGACATTTTTTAAATGGTATTTTTAGTATTTATAATTTACAAATGATGACTGAATATAAATTTTAGTAAAATTACAAAAAGGTTGATTTAAAATGTAACCTTTTAAAATTCTAAAATTACTTAATTTAATCCTATATTTTAATAAATACATGATTTTCAAAAATTTTAGTATTAAATAGCACCCTAAGTTATAATATGAAGAACTATCATCATTCTTTGAGCCTGTTACATCTGTAACTGTAAATTAAAAAATTTAAGTATGATGCAAGTGGCTTTTCTAGAGCCACAAATTAGAAATCAAAGAGAAGCAAGATAAGTGCTTAATATGTCCAGAAAAAATGCTTTATTATGTAAGAATTTATTGCATTTATTTTCTCTAAGAGGAAGGATCTGACAAGGTAATTTGTCATTTCTTTTTTTGCAAGAATTTCCATCGCGTAGATCCTCCCAGCAGTTGAAAGCCAGTCTGTCACCAAGGTCACAATAGCACAATATTTACAAACAGTCATTTTAAATTTTGAGGATGTGAAATGTGGAGAAACATTTTCCAGAGGCCTGAACAGTCTTGGAGAGTGGTTGTTCAGCATTTGTCAGCCTGTAGTGACATCCAAGGTGACAGAGGCCTGATCCATTTCCTCAGTCCATTGATTTATCTTGGAGGATGGAGTTTCTGGATTGGGAACCCAAGGCAGCAGACCACTTGTTTGTATCTAAATCTTGCCTAGGATTTTCCAGTTATAAAAACCAGTAAGTTTTCTTTTAAGTTAGTTTTTAAAAAAAGGTTTTTGTTTTTAAGGCTGGGGTCAGATATTATACAGAAAATAAGGAGCTTGCCTTGCATAAGGCTGTTGTTTGAGTCATAGCGCCACATAGGTCCCCTGCACGCCCTCTCCAGATCTTATACCTGACCCATCTCCACTCACCTCCCTGGGTCTCACATCAGACAACTAGGTAGAAGATTAATAAGATCGTCTTCCCAATAGAATTCTAAATAAAATAGTGTTAGAATTAGGAATTTATAGAGTAAACACACATACATATATGAAGAAAATGACAAGCCTTGGAGTAAGAGAGATAGTACAAGAGTTAAGGTGCTTGCCTTGCATGCAGTCATTCCAGTTTACTACATACAGCCCCCTCCCTTCAGCCCCCACCCTCACCCCCACATACACACTAGGAGGAGTGATAATTCTCAGAGCCAGGAGTAAGCCCTGAGAACAGCTGGGTGTGACTGTCCCCCAACTCCAAGTAAGAAAACTACAAGCTCTTATTAAGAATGCATGTTAGAAAAGCAGAAAACTTGGATAAGTGAGAAGTATTGTGTTGTTGGATAAATCACTTGTATCACTTGTCTTGTATCATTTGTCTTCCCATTGTTCATTGATTTGCTTGAGAGGCACCAGTAATATCTCCATATGTCCTGTCACAAGCAAGTGTAGCCCAAGGGCAGCTGCTTGCTCCAGGGACAGGAAGAGCCTCAAATCATTCCTTCAGGTCATGGGAAATATAAATATAATATTATAAAATATAAATGTATTTCAAATAAATGGGTATATTTAAAGCCATTCTAATTATAATGAAAATTTTGGTTCTTTCACTAACATCCATCCTTGGCCAGGTCTGTGGGTGCCCTTGATTAATCTAGGAAAAATGTTTTATTTATTGGGCTGATGAAATGGTATAGTGGGTTGGGAACTTATCTTGCCCATAGTGGAGAGATAGTATAGTCCATAGGGCGCTTGTCTTGCACATGGTGGAGTGATATTATAGTATGTAAGTTACATACTTAGTGTGTAAGAAACTTAAGTGATATTAAGTTTCTTGCGTGCAGTTGACCTCGGTTCAATCCCTGGCACAAAATATTGTCCCTTGAGTACTGTGTGAGTGATCCTTGAGCACAGGGCCAAGAGTAAAACCTGGACACTGTTGTGTGTACCCTCACTCCAAACAAACAGACCGCCCACATTTTGTTTGTTTTTGGTTTTAGGCCACACTTGGTAGTGGTGCTCAGGGGCCGTTCCCTGGCTGTATGCTTGCAGTTCACTCCTGAGTGTTTGGGGACGTGAGGTTTAGGATCCAATGTGAGGCCATTCACATGTCCCACATGGAGACATTGCAATCCTGCCTTTGTCTATGATGGTTAAAGGAATGAATAGGTGATGGGATTCAGTCAAATGACACAGATTTAGTGTCTTCAGGTTCTGATGGCTTCCATCCTATGCTAGGTGTGACTCCAGGAAGCTCTATCAGTCCTCCTGCATCCATGAACTTGACCAAAACGTAGCAGAGCTAGGTGGCGGGACATGGAACTATCTGGGTCATTTATGCCATCAGGCTTTTTATTGACGAGGTCATTGTTTCAAGAAATTTGCTCTACTTTAGGACTCACAATGATTAAAACCAGTCCTTTAATGTTTAATCCTTTATTTTGGGTTTCCAATTTTTTGTTTTTGCTTCCCAGAGTCTTAAATTAATACAATAACCATTACATCTTAGGAACTAATTTTAAAAAGAAGCCACAACATGCTTTAAAAAGTTTTCTAGGGGCCGGAGCAATAGCCCAACAGGTAGGGTGTTTGTCTTGCAAGCAACCAGCCCAGGTTCGATCCCCAGCATCCCATATGATCTCCCGAGCACTGCCAGGAGTAATTCCTGAGTGCAGAGCCAGGAGTAACCCCTGAGCATCGCTGGGTATGACCCAAAAAAAGCAAAAAAAAAAAGTTTTCTAGAAAGTGAAAATAAAATTGAATTATTTTTTGGTTGGGGAGGAATTTTTTTTTTTTTTGGTGGGAGGACATACCCATCAGTGCTCAGGTGTGACCACTTGTGGTGCTCAGGGACCATAGACAGTGCCAGGGATTCAAACTGGTTTTGTCCACATGCAAGAGAAGTGCCATAGCTACTGCACTGTCTTTCTAACTCTAAATTTTAATTTTAAAAGAGGAAATGTCATTCCCTGATGCTGTAGCTTATATTGAAAATAGTTATGAACATTTTGGGAAGATAAACCAATAATGTGCAGCAAAATCCTTAAAAAATGTCCATGTCAGTGATATCTGCCTAACCAGGCAATATAGTGTATTGGAGGAAGCCGGGTAAATAGGTTCCAGGGATCTTTCTACTAGCTTTGGATTTCCTATGAATCTATAGTTGTTTCTAAATGAAATGTTAAAAATAGTTTATTGAGCAGGGGAAAAATCCGTCCATGTCTTTTCCTTTAACTCCATGTATAGATACATAGGAGACAATTAGATGTGTGTTGTAGTACAGGGCTGCCCAGAGCCTCTGCATCTTGCCTGGAGTTACCTCCTGCAGGTCACTTTCAAGACAGGGACAGGAAAACAGTTTGGATCAGTGACTCTATGTGGCAGAATATCTTACCATGTATTCTATGTTAGCTGGTATAAATATTTTCTCTCACACTACCACGATCTTCATGGGACTAGAGAAACCTTACCAGTATTTTATCTGGCTATGTTGGATCTCTAAGTATAATATAGTTATAATTAGATCAGAGAGAAATGCTGTTTACCTCCTAGCAAGCAAGCAAGTGTGGCTCTCTAATAAGTCTAAAGACTAATATCCAAAACAACCGTGAAATAAAGACAAGGATCCCATGAGGCTTGGAGAAATATATACCTGGGTGTAGAACACCTATGGTACAGATACATGCCTTTTGTATGAATACTGAGGTACAGTTATCTCAGATGCCTCTCCCCACTCTGCATTGGGTCTGCAGGGAAACTTCAAGAGCAGACCTTGGCTGGGGCAATATTAACATTTCAATGGGACCAGGTGAGGTCCTGGGAGAAGCAAACTTGCAAGAATTGGCCTTAATTGAGATCAGATCTGTTGATGTGGGCCGGTCAGGGATGAGAGATATAAAAGTAGTAACTTTCGGGCCAGAGCAATAGTCCAGCGGGTAGGGCATTTGCCTTCCACGTGACCAGCCCGTGCCGGCCCGGGTTCGATCCCCGGCATCCCATATGGTCCCCCGAGCACCGCCAGGAGTAATTCCTGAGTGCAGAGCCAGGAGAAACCCCTGAGCATTGTCGGGTGTGACCCAAAAAAGCAAAAAAAAAAAGTAGTAGCTTTCTTCCTCTTCTCTGTCTGCCTTCTCTTCCTGCCTGCGCTCTCTGCCTCTGCTCTCCTCTCCATTCTCTGCCCTGTTGGGTCTAAGCATGTGGTAATGCCCATCTTGGCCTAGGATTCTAAAATTACACGTGGCCAGGGCCCAGCTAGGAACCCTAAAGTTTGGGGGTTTCCTGTTACTGAATTGTATACCACAACCTATGAGAGTAAAAGCCTTTTGAAATTTTGCTGGATTCTCAAATCTTTCTCTGTCCACCAGCCTCTGATCCCTTGGGGCAGAAGGGGATCCCTAGCCTGTTCCCTGGTTTTGTCAGGGAACCCAGTGTTTTCCGACAGATGTGCATGTATTTATGTATAAGGATAGTTATTCTGATAGTGAAAATATCAATTAGTGTTCAATCATAGAGGTTTGTTTAAATTATAATATGACCTTGGAATAAAATATTGTCTCATTGATTAAAAATCACATAACCAAGTTGTCATTTTGAGACATCACATGATGGGAGCAGTAGCAAAAAGGGTCATTGTCCTGCTTTAAGTTTCCAATGGAATTTCTTCTCCAGTTCCCAGGGAAATAATAGCCTTTGTTTCTAAATTCCCAAAGCTCTTCTATACAGGACAATGTGGCAGTCTGAGTGTGGAGTTTCACTGTGAGCTAAAATTTAGGACAACCAGTGTGATGGAGGTATCCACCCTCTTCCTACAGAAGGAGCCTTTTAGATTCTTCTATATGCAAGTAGCATCCATGGACTAGAGTGCGTCTCTGCTGGACTTACAGAATTGAAGGCACAGTTGCCACGAGGAACCAGAGGGTCATACTTACGAAGGGCCATTTCTCCCACCACTGAGACCATGAGAGGCACCCCCTTGAATCTCCAGGATAAGACATTGGGAAGGGAGAAATTCAGTACCTTTTGTTTGTTTTGGTGTCCATCTGTGCTCAGGGGTTAGACTTGGCTCTGTGCTAGGGGAGTCATCTTTAGCTTGGCCCCAGGGGCCATGTAGGATGCTGCAGGGGAGGGAACTTGGGTCCAGTATGTGCAAGGCAGGTGTCCTACCCAGTGTACTTTCTCTTTTAGCCCCAGAAAATGCAGTTCTAATAGAGTTTGAATCTTAAAATTATAGTATATTAATCTAAAACACACTCCTAAAACTTCTAGAACCTTTGAAGTATTTTGATGCTTTGCTGCATTATTTTTTTACCCTTCCCTCTCACAGCTCCCTCCCAGCCCACTGCCTTTGCTCTGTTGATGTTGTGAGGATCAGAGGTATGTGTATATACGTATATACAATAGGGAATGTCGAGTGTTTCTTGGTGTAAAGTTTTTATGTAGTATTTTTTAGATCTGTTGTGGGACACAGTCCCACAACAAACCAAAGGTCATTTAGCCCCTTGGGCAAAATGGGCAGCAAAAATGCACCCAAGAAAGAATAGAATAAAACAGTTTAGGGTCTTATAGAATTAAAAAATTTAAATTTAATAGGCAATTTAATAGAACAGAAAATTAACAGACTTTACTCTATATTTAAAAGGTGACTGCCTATTGGCTGTGTGAAATACTGCAGCCTCTACTTTTCATGTACTTATTGAAGGTTGATGTGTTTCCTTACTATCGTTAATGTCTCTTTCAACTTAAATGGTGGTTCACTTATTGGAAGCCAGGGTGGGGGTGTGATATTGTGAGACCACAAATGGTTATCCAAGTGACCCTAAAACTTCGACAGTCTTTGTATGTTTGCTTGTCTAATTCTTTTGCTACTAACCCCCACTGAAAGGTTGGAAGTGCCAATCTAATTGACTTTAGATGAAATTTAGAAATTGACTTTTTTACAAAAAAATTTTTGGCCACACCCAGCAGTGCTCAGGGGTTACTTCTGGTTCTGTACTCAGGAATTACTTTTGATGGTGCTCATATGCAAGAGAAGTGACATACCTGCTCTACTATCTGCCCAGCTACTTGTACATTATTTTTTTAATCCTCAACAAAATCTTAGCAAGCTTAATTCAACAGTACATCAAAATAATCATATACCACAATCAAGTGGGATTCATCCCAAGGATATAAGAATATTCAGCATATGCAAAAGAGTTTACATAGTATGACACATGAGTGAAGGATAAAAACTATATGATAATACCAGTGGATGCCGAGAAACTTTTGACAACCATCAATATCCGTGATTAAAAAAAGACAATAAAAACAACCTGTCAACAGAATAGGGATGGAAGTATTGACACAAAAGAGGTTAATATCAAAGATATATAGGGCACTGGTAGAAATTTTCAAGAAAAAAAATCCAACCCTATTAAGAAATGGGGAGAAGAAATGAACATAAATTTCCTCAAAGAAGATTTTGGAATGGCCGAAAGGCATATGAAAAAATGCTCTTCATCACTACTCATCAGGGAGATGCAAATCAAAACAAAAAAGAGATATCATCTCACTCCACAGGGATTGGCACACATCCAAAAGAGCAAGAACAACCAGTGCTGATGCAGATGCGGGAGAAAGGGACTCTCAGCCATTGTTGGTGGGTATGTTGACTGGTCCAGCTTTTTTGGAAAATATGGACATTCCTCCAAAAACTAGATATTGAATTCCCATTTGACCCAGAAATACCACTCCTGGAAATATACACTGGAGACCCAAAAACTCAGCAGAAACATCATCTGCACTTTTATATTCATCACAGCACTATTCACAATAGCCAGAATCTGGAAACAACCTGAATGCCCGATAACAGAAGACTGGATAAAGAAACTATGATACACCTACACAATGGAATACTATGCAGCTGTCAGGAAAAATGAATTCATGAAATTTGCCAACAAATGGATGGACGTGGAGATCATCAAGCTTAGTGAAATCAGTCAAAGGGAAAAGGACAGATATAGAATGACTGCATTCATATGTGGTATATAAATATATACCAGTGTTCTACTAATTGTTAGAAACGGTAATGCCAGACTAGAACTGAGCATTGAATGTAGGCAAAGGGATTTACATGATAACCCCTAAATGTATGTATGGCAAGCCACAATGGGTTAGAGAAGCGGGGAGAGAGAGATACAGAGACAGAGAGAGACACATATACATACACACACACACACACAGAGAGAGAGAGAGAGAGAGAGAGAGAGAGAGAGAGAGAGAGAGCAAAGTATCTGCTATAGAGGTAGGCTGGGAGAAGGAAATTTGGGGACATTGGTGGTGAGAAATTTGCACTGGTGGAGGGATGGGTGCTCCAATATTGCATGACTGAAACCCAGTCATGAACAACTTTGTAAATGTCTATCTCATGGTGTTATAATAAAAAAGATAGTAATGGCTATCTGTAACAAGCCCAGCCAGAATAGTTCTTTTAAAATATTTTAAAATTAAGACAATGTTGGTAATAATAGAGTTGTTCAGGATACAGTATTTCAGCACTAACCTCATCCCAATGTCCCCTTTCCTCTGTTAGTGTCCCCAGCTTCCTTCATACTCCCCAGCCTGCCTCCTTGGCAGGTATATAATAAATGTATTTTATATTTCTTGTTCCTATAAAAGTTAAAGGAATGCCAAATGGAATTGTCATAAAATAAATCAATGAAAGTCAGTTTGTGAGGATTGATTGTTATGTTTTTTAACCTTTCTCAGTCTAGAAGAGGGCAACCAAATGCAACATGAGTGAGTGCCGTACTCAATGCCTCCTGGTGGGAAGCTTCTCCTTTCTTCTAAAGGAGCTCTTTCAATGCTTCTGCAAAACTGGTTTCAATTTGCTCCCTATTTGCTCCCTAGACTGTTGCATGTTCTTGACTCTACAATACTCAGGGTTTACTGCTGGCTCTGCAGTCAGGAATTACTCCTGGTGGTGCTTGGGGAACCATATGGGATGCTGGGGATGGAAGCCTGGTTGGCCACATGCAAGGCATATTGCCTTCCCACTGCACTTGGCTCCAGGCTCCCAAATCTATATTTTAATTTTATTATATCACCATGAGATGACTTGAGTGAACAGCTTGTTCACTCGAGTCATCCTGAACAGGATTGGCAGAAAATTAGATGAAGGACAACCATGCGAGCCAGCTGGCTTCCAAAAAGGATTCAGCACAATTGACCATATCCACATGGTAACCAAGCTCATAGAGGTTTGTAGGGAGTTCAAGATGCCACTCTGTTTCATGTTCATTGATTTAAAGAAAGCCTTTGATTCTGTTGAGACCAAAGTGGTCATCAAAGTCCTAGCCAAACATGGCGTTCAAACGAATACATCAAGATCCTTCATGAGCTGTATTACGGATTCACCACCAGGACCTCACCATTCTACAAGAAGTGATCATTGATGTCAAAAGAGAGGTTCATCAGGTGATACCATTTCACCAAAACTCTTTAGCGCCACCCTCGAGAACATCACGCGACAATTAGAATGGGAAGAAATGGGAGTGAAGATAGACGATCAGCAACTACACCACCTCCGCTTTGCTGATGGCATCGTTCTAATAACACCAAACATTAGCCAAGCGGCACAAATGCTGGCTGACTTTGACCAAGAATGTGGAAAGATAGGTCTACAGCTGAATCTCAACAAAACTATGTTCATGAGAAATGAACTAGTTCCAGGGGGCCCATTCACTCTCAATGGAACAAACGTCTCTGAATGCAGCAGTTATGTGTACCTAGGTCGAAGAGTCAACATGATGAATGACCTAAAACCTGAGCTGTGCAGGAGGAAGACAGCAGCATGGAATGCCTTCAAGAGCATCGAAGAAATAGCTAAAAAGGACAAAGAACCTCTGGCTTTGGGCACATCTCTTCGACTCCGCAGTTCTGCCTGCATTAACATACGCCTCAGAGACCTGGGCCCTATGAAAGCAGGATGAGAACGCTGTTTGGGTCTCCCAAAGAGGAATCGAAAGATTTATGCTTGGAATATCATGCCTCACTCAAGTGAGAGAAGGAATCCAGAGTTCCGACCTCCATTGCTATTCCAGAGTCAGGGACACTGTTTTGCTTGCCAAGGCATCGAAAATCAGATGGGCTGGACATGTAATGGGATTTGGAGATGACTGCCGGACGAGAGCCATTACCGACTGGATCCCACGGGATGTCAAAAGATCACATGGCCGCCCATCTACAAGATGGTCAGACTTCTTCGTCAAGATCCTGAATGAACAGTTTGAGGCTCTTTTGTATTCCTGAAGCAAGCAGATGCCATTGGGCTACACTGGCACGTGATAGGGTTAAATGGAAATATTACTAGTGCCCATTCGAGCAAACATGAATAACGGGATGTCAAGTGATCAAGTGATCACCATGAGATAGACCATTGCAAAGTTTTTCATGATTGGGTTTCAGTCATACAATGTTGCAGCACCCATCCCTCCACCAGTGCATATTTCCCACCACTAATGTCCCCAGTTTCCCTCCCCTACCCCATCCCCAGTCTGTATTTATGGCAGACACTCCCCGCCTCTTCTTTCATACTCTGTGGTTTGAAATACAGACATTGAAAATGTATCATGTATATCCCTTTACCTGCTTTCGAGTTTAGCATTACCATTTTAGCATTATCATTTTAAACTATTATTGGCAGACTGATCCTAGCCTCTGCCCCACCCCTTGTAGATTCCAACTCTTGACAAGTCCTTCTGGTGGGCCCCCAAATCTTAATGATAATATAGCTAGAGTATTTTTTTGGTGAGCTGTTTATTGAATTTTTGCAGTATATCCTTCCATACTCTTCCGACTGATAGAATTGCATTTCATAAATCCTGCTGTACATCTTAGAAGATCTCCTTTTTTTGATCTCTTTTGATTACACTGCTTTCATATTCTGTCTCTTTTTCTGAATTTTGTGATTGAGTATGCGTCTTGGAGTTTTCCTAGTTGGGTTCATTTTCACTGGAACCCACAGACCTGCTAACTCAGTGCCCATATTCTTCACATATGGGAAATACTCAATGATTTCTTTAACTGTTGTTTCTTCATCACATTCTTCCTGTTCTTTAGGGATTCTGATGATTCTTGTTGCTCTTGCTCTTAGCAAACAGTTTTCTGTTATGCGATCATTTCTTTTCTCATTTCTTTTCAAAAGAAAAACGACCAGACGGCCCTCATGGCCAGATGACCCCGACTCCAGATGGCCCTCATGGCCAGACGACCCCCAACTCCATGAGGGCCTCCATTTTTCCACATCCGGACTTCCCTCTCGTCAGAACTCCACCCTGCAGACCAGCCTATCACAGCCCGGCCTGTGCGGCCCTATGTGGCCACTGGTTCTTCAATAAATGCTGGATTTTTGCGATTACTACAAGAGTATGCTACCCGCACGGCAGAGCCTGGCAAGCTACCCGTGTCGTATTTGATATGCCAAATACCAGTAACATTCAAATACTGGTATGCCAAATACCAGACCTCATTCCCACGACCTGATGGAATGGTTCGAGGCTCTCTATGTTCCTGGAGCAAGCAGGTGCCCTTGAGCTCTACTTGCATGAGACAGGTCATATTGAGATGTTACTGGTGCCCGCTCGAGCAAATTGATGATGAACGGGAAGACAGTAATACAGTGACAGTGACAGTGATTTCTTTTCAAACTATTTTTCACCATCTACTGTTTCTTAATAAGTTCCTCCTTATATGAGAGCTTAACTTCTATTATTCTGCTATTCAGAGCTTTTGTTAGGTTCTTTAATATCATCTACCATAGTCTTCATTTCTGGTTGTAGTGATGTCTTTATTTTGACTGATACTTTCTTGTGCTTTGCTGACTAGCTGTGCCGTTGTTTCTTGGAGTTTGTTGTCCTTATTATGGTGTCTCTAAAGATATTGTCTGAGGATTTACAGGTGTTGTTTATGTTTTTGTGATACTGTTTTTGTTTGTTAAGCTTTGTGGCTTCTAAGTGTTTTTAAAATTATAATACTGTGGTTTACAAAGTTGCTCATAATACAGTTCTTTCAGGCATTCAATGTCCCAATATCAATCTGTCCACCAGTGTGACTACACTAGTGTCTCCAGTTTCCCACCCACCACCCAAGTTTGCCACCCAAGGCACAAATTTACTTCCTATATAGCTGTGCAATTGACTGGGTGCTTCAGGAGCTGTGGGCCCTTAATATGATGTATGCTAAGTGTGAAAGAGGCGGGGACCAATGTGGTAGAGTAGGCCCAGCCTACTGGGCCTTGCCTGGGAAGGTGAAGCAGAGGCAGAAGGTTGTTCTTAAATAAATAAATAAAATGCTGTGAATCAGACCCAGGGCCTTACTCATGCAAAGCATTTATCCTACACTGAGCCACATCCCTGTCTCCTGTATTTGCTTTTTAAAATCAGAATGAAATTGCTTAAAAAGCAAGTATAGAGTCTTACTGTTCACGAGCAGGGTCCAGGAAACAGAGCCACATAATAATAACTGGGAACATACTGGAAATAAAAGTTATGTGACCCTGTAAACTATGATTACAAAATCCTACATATGACAGATATATTGTATTTGATTGAAGATCCCCAAATTTGAATTCTCCTAATCCATGGAAAGGATAAAAATTAGTACCCACACCTGGCACATCAGGGAGGCCAATCATTCTCATTTGTTAAAGAACTTTCTTCCTTAATCTTAAAGCATGTCCTTTCTTTCACAGTTTCAAAATGCCCTGTGATGGGCCAGAGAGATAATAAGGGTGCGATGCTTGGCTTACATGCAGTGGCCCCTGGTTTGATCCACAGTGCCCCATATGATCTCCTGAGCTCGGGAGTGATCCCTGAGCACAGAATCAGGACTAAGCCCCTGAGCACTGCCTGTTGTGGTCAATCCCTCTTGGCCCCCTTAAAAAAGTACGGAATAGCTTTACAATGACAAATATCTATTTATCTATCTGTCTGTCTGACTGTCTGTCTATGTATACGTCTATAAAATGATAAATGATTATACAATGACAAATATATGTATAAATATATAAATAGAAATAAATAAATATATGCATATATATTTATATCTGCTTGGCAAAGCAAATGTAGGGAGAGTGAGAAAGCTCAAATGGATCATTTGTAGATATTAGGGCTGGGATGACACCCCAAGACTTACCCCACTGTAGATCTGAATAATTTACATAATTTCCGAACTTGTAGTCTTAAGTGTTTAAAGGTAAAATGTATTGATAAATGAAATTTGGTTTGAATTTTATTTAAGATATGTTGTTTTCCTTAAAATACTATTTATATTACTCAAATTTATACAAATGATAGAAATTCCTATTTTATATTTTAGCCAATAATATAGATTGGAATGTAGCCTAGAATGATAGACAGCTATTATTAAGCTAATAGCACATCCTGGTTAAATAATGGCAGTGATTTGTGCTTTGTAATTAGAATAATGTTAGCCTTATATCTGCAAGAGGTAAGTAGCAATTCATTAGAAAATGACATGGACGTGGAGAAAAATAGAAGCATTCCATTTATGATTCTTTTAAAATTTGCCTAAAATTGTAGAGTGGAATTTATTTAGCTTTGTTTTAATCATTTTAAAAAAGAAATGAAAAACCAGACTCTTCAATAGGTATGATACGTGAAACCTTAAAACTAACTGTCTTTTATTTCATCAGCATTTTCTTCTGGGATCACTAAATGATTTTAGTCAATTTAAATGGAAGTAAAACATTAATAATTGGAAATGAAAAATTAATGTACTCTCTTATTAAATCAAAGCTTTTGTCCAACCTAGCTTTCTTAGCCGCAGGGCTTACTATTCAAATCTTAAATGCTCGGATTACTTTTTCTGTTACCAGGAAGCTCTCACGTGAATGAGTCTCTAGAGTAGCAGTGTCAACAACACTTACTTTTCTCAATATTTAATTTCATTCTTTCTTTTTTATGCTTCATCTATTAAGAAGTTCTGCTAAGGTTTTCTCTTTCCCTGTTGCTTTGTAATGTTTGCATTTTTTTTTTTTTTTTTGGGTAGGTGTAATGTTTGCTATTCCCAAGTAGATATAAAGCAATAGCTTTGTATAAGACAGCCTGTGGCTGGGAAAGGCCATTTTGGTCAAAGGGAAGATAAGGAACAGGAGGAAATACGTCCTTATTGCGGCACTAACTAGTGCCAGGGGCGGAGAGGGGTATCAGACGGTCCTCCATCACCGAGAGCAGACTCCTTGATAGGAGTCGCTGCTTTTTGGTGTATTTTTTGGTTACCTAACCTGTTAATGTCCTCTCATGACATCAGCTGTATCTCTCCTTTCCCCACCGACTGCTATCTCTGCCCACTCTCCACTTCTCTCCTGAGGTGATTTGGAGTTGATCTCTCTTTCCAAATGAGACAGTAGTCACACACTTGTTGCTCTGGGGTGTTTTCCTTTCCCAGAGGGCTCCAGAATGGTGGGGACAAGGCCCTCAAAGTTCTGTTTGTATTGACTGTTGACTTAGCTTATCTCACTACTGTTGTCCCCTTTTCAGCAATTTCTTCAAATAATATTCTTTTGCTAAATTCCTTTTCTTGAAATTCTTCTTTATTTCCCAAAGTTTAAGTTTCTTTGTAGAACCTTTAATCTATACAGATTTATCAGTGTCCCATCAAAAGTCAGGGATATTTACCAGCAATTAATTTTTTTCTTTCATGTGACACAGGTTTTGCTTTAGGGTCAATATTTATAAAACTCAAGTCTTGAAATACTGATCAATAATTATAATTATGCGTTAATCAAGTGGAAGTCTATTTTAGACTATATGTGTTTTTTTTAGTTGTTTATTGAAAAACCAGAAGTTACTGAATTCTGCATGGAGCTAATCGATTCTTTTGGGGTGGTGTTAGTTATTGCTGTTTAAATGTAAGTTTACCTTTTGAGGGGAAGTCTACATGCTCCGCCTCCCGACTCTTGCTTCCATCAGATTTGGCACATTTTTATGAATCCCTCCTAATCTTGAAGGCACTTGTCTGTTGCAGGACACCAGAGAGCCTCTGCACTGACATGGGTTGCCTCCTGCAGGTCACTTCGTAGATAGGAGGGTAGTTTAAATGTGGCAGTTTATCTGACCATGTATTCTATACTGGCTGGTATAAATATTCTCTTATGATGCTACAATCATCATGGGACTAGCTAGATCTTACGGGTATATTTGCCTGGCCACATTGGATCTCTAAGTAATTAGACCAGAGAGAAATGCTGTTTGCCTCCAAGCAAGCAAGCATGGCTCCCTGATAACTCAAAGGTAACTAAAATGCAAAAATACCATGAAGTAAAGACGAGACTCTTATGAAGGTTTGGAGAAATATTTAACTGGCATTAGTATAGTCTTTGGTATAGATGTATGCCTTTGTATCCTGAGATGCAAATCATCTCAGAAGCCCCTCCTCTCTACCCTGTAAAGGCATTTCCTAGGCCAATCCTGGCTCAGCGACATTAACATCTAAAGAAATAAAGAACCTGCCATGGAGCAGGGCTGGGGAAGGGGAGGGAACCGGGGATGTTGTTGGTGGGAGATGGGCACTGGTGGAGGGACGGGTGCTGAAACACTGTATGACCAAAACCCAAACATGAACTTTTTAATTGTATATCTTTTTATTTGTATGGAGATGGGCACTGGTGGAGGGACGGGTGCTGAAACACTGTATGACCAAAACCCAAACATGAACTTTTTAATTGTATATCTTTTTTATTTGTATATCTCACGGTGGTATAATAAAATACTTAAAAAAAAAAAGGGCCTAGGTAAGTTCCTGGGAGAAATACCTGAGGGCATTTGACCCTGCCAGCTTCCCATAAAAGTGGGAGGTCTGAGTTGCAGGGGGATAAAACTAGACTGCTTCCTCTCTTCTCTGGCTTTTTTTTTTTTTGGGCTTGCGCTCTTTTGGGCTGCTCTCTTCCCCTTTCTGCTGGAGCCTTGTCTTTGTTTCCTCTCTACAGGGCC
The DNA here is from genome assembly GCA_021461705.1 of Cryptotis parvus. Classification (NCBI taxonomy): domain Eukaryota; kingdom Metazoa; phylum Chordata; class Mammalia; order Eulipotyphla; family Soricidae; genus Cryptotis; species Cryptotis parvus. The sequence continues at coordinate 115,359 of JAJIBD010026241.1, forward strand.
TTAACACGTGGTGGCCGCCATCTTGGCCTCCACATGGCCGGGGTCCTAGCCAGGAATCCTAAGCACAGGGTTTTTCCTAATGTTGATTTGTATACCTGAACATGTGTTAAGTAAAGCATTTTAAAAACCTCACTGGATTCCTGCGTCTTTCTCCGTCGTCTGACTCTGATCCCCTTTGGCAGAAGGGGATCCCTCACCCTGCTCCACGGATTTTTTGCGGGGGCACCGCAGTATTTCCTGTACTTGTCTTCTTCAAGAAGTCATCTTGGGTGGGGCCAGAGCAACAGCACAGCAGGAAGAGTGTTTGCCTTGCATGCAGCTGACCTGGGTTCGATCCCTGGTATCCTATATGGTCTCTGAGCGCCGCCAGTAGTAATTCCTGAGTGCAGAGTCAGGAGTAACCCCTGAGCATCACCGGGTGTGATCCATAAAAGCAAAAATAAAAAGTCATCATCTTGGGTTCAAGATGTCATCATTAATTATTTGTAAGCAATATTTTCTTAAGTAGTCATGGCAGATGGTGTTATTAATCACAAATATGTTTTATGAATGGCAATGTAGCTGTTATTTATCGTCATTGTGGACTGTGATTAGAGAATGGCCTTGAATTGTTTTCTTATTAGGTTAAAACATTTTCCTCAAATTCCTTTGTTTCTAAATTTTTTAAAAGCAAGTTATATGTATGTATGTTTGTTTAATTAGATTGTCAGTATACTAAAGTGATATCTGTTTGATTTATGACCAATGAACCAAAAGGCCTTGAAAACAAAATGGTTTATCCTCTGTGCTTTTTACTTTAAATTCTTAAAGTTTTACAGTAACATATTTTGCTTCTATCAGGTGTCTACTAGTATGATGCAAGTTTGCCATGGTACTGATTTCTTTGTTTCCCTGCAACAGACATACCAATCAATTTACACATTAGTTGAATCCTCTTTGTGATCTTTTCTATGATTGTAACTAACATTGTGTTTATTGTAAACTAAATGTTCTCCTGTAGGGAGGTACAGTCTATTTTCAACTCTAGCTTTAACTCTCAATGAGGTCTGTAATTATCCACAATCATTTAACCTATTAATGCGCTTCCCTTTTTTCTATTTCATTATATCATGTATATGTATGTATCTCCTTCTAAGATTTGGCAGATTCATGATTGTCCTAGTATGATCCTTCCTATAATCTTAAACGATGGTCTCAACATAGCTAGGGTAGTAGTCTCCTGTCAAATTCTAACAGTCCCACGCTGGGTCCAGTGGGTATAAAGAGGAGTTCTGCCCAATATAGAAAACATAGAAGTTTTAGTAGATGTATAATAATAAGTCAGAAGTTACTCATTCAGAGTCAAGGTGACTTCTGTAACTGCCACACCCTCCATCAGTATTTTCAAAGAAGAGAGATCTCATTAGTATGAACCCTGGCTTAAGAACATGTAAATAGATTAAGCTGTGAGCAAAGATCCCAAGCTAGCTAGGCCTGTCATCCAACAGTAATAAAAGTTATAAATCATGCAGACCATAGATCTATAAAATATGTTCAAATTTTAATATATTTTTACAAAGTTGATTCACGATCATGATCACAATCTTCCCATTGATCATCTATTTGCTAGAGCGGGCACCAGTAATATCTCCATATGTCCTGTCTCATGCCAGTAGAGCCAGGGGCATCGGCTTGCTACAGGAACATAAAAGAGCCTCAAACCATTATATTAGGTCATGGGAATGACCTAATATAATTGTTACTGGAATTTGGCTTATCAAATACAACACAAGAAGCTTGCCAGGCTTGCTGAGCGGGAGGCAAACTCTTTTAAACACCTCCAAATAAAGCATTTATTGATGAACCGCCCGGCTGCAAGTGGCCGGCGAGCCAGGCTGTGATGGGCTGGTCTGCTGGGTGGAGTTCTGACGAGAGGGAAGTCCAAATGTGGAAAATGGTGACGCCTGTGGAGTGAGGGGGGGTGGTCTGGCTTGTTGTGAGGTTCTGCTGAGGTGGTGGGCCAGGGCTAGAACCCTCCATGCCTCCCGACTGCCTCATGAACAGCTGGGAACAGGGAGAGCAAGGAACAGCTCTGCCCCATGTCTGAGAGTCTCTGGACCAGCATACCTGGGCCGGATTGAGGAAAAAACTGCTGCAGGGTGGGAGTCGATGATCTGGGCTGTGATGGGCTGGTCTGCTGGGTGGAGTTCTGACGGGAGGGAAGTCCAAATGTGGAAAATGGCGGTGCCTGTGGAGTGAGGGGGGTGGTCTGGCTTGTTGTGAGGCTCTGCCGAGGTGGTGGGCCAGGGCTAGAACCCGCCATGGCTCCCGACTGCCTCATGAACAGGGAGAGCAAGGAGCAGCTCTGCCCCATGTCTGAGAGTCTCTGAGAAGTTGATTCATTTGTTCAAATACATAATTGATTTTATTAAGTGATTTATGAATGTAGCAGTGTCTACCAAAATGAACGGTGTTCTTTAGTACCATTGGAAAGGTTTTTTTTAAAAAATAATATTTTATTATACCACCGTGAGATATACAATTACAACGTTGTTCATGTATGGAGGTTTCGATCACATAATGTTCCAGCAACCCTCCCTCCACCAGTGCCCATTTCCCACCACCAATGTCTCCAATTCCCTCCCCCTCCCATAGCCTGCCTCTATGGCAGGTTCTTTATCTCTTTTCTCTCTTTCTCCCTCTCTATCTCTTCCCTCTCACACATTGTGAATTGCGATGCATACACTTAGGGGGCCATCATGTGCATTTTTCTGCCTGTATTCTATGCTCAGTTCTAGGTTGGCATTAGCCCTTTCAACATTTATTTGCACATGATCCTTTCTCTCTCTTACCTAACCTCTGATTCCCATACGTTTGTGGTAATTTTCACCTTTGGTAAGACCTCCTGATCCACGTTTCGCCTGACATTGGATTTTGGTATCATAATATGTATATATATTTATGTCATGCAAATAAATGCAGTCATTCTATATCTATCTCTTTCCTTCTGACTAATTTCACTCAACATGATCCTCTCCATGTCCATCCATTTATAGGCAAATTTCATGACTTCATTTTTCCTAACAGCGGCATAGTATTCTGTCGGGCGCTCCGCTGGGTCCCGACAGTGCCGGAAGCGAGTTCCCTTCTACCTCTGAAGCCGGCAAGGAACGGATGAAAACTCAGGAATCCGATGCAGTTTTAAAAGGCTTTACTTATCACAGGTTCAGGCATACAAATCAGCAAAAGGAAAAACCCGATGCTTAGGATTCCAGGCTAGAACTCCAGCCACGTGTAGGCCAAGATGGCGGCCACCACGTGTAAAAGCTTCCAAGGGGAATCCACGCTCACAAGGAGAGATCCCACAAGGAAGAAGGGAGGAGAGCGGAACCGGCTAGTTTATATCCCTGTAACTCAGATCTTCCTCCCACTGTTATGGAAAGCAGGGAGGGTCCAATGCCCTTAGGTAATCCCTCCCTGCACCTCACCTAGGGCCTTTACTGTGCTAATGTTTTGAGCCGAAATCTGCTTAGGAATGCTTTTGTAATGTAGAGAAGGGGGTTTCTGAGATGGCATGTCTCTGTACCTTGACCAACACCAATGCCAGTTAAATATTTCTCCAAGCCTTCACAAGTCTCCTCTACTTCATTGTAGTTTTATATTTTAGTTGCCTTTGAGTATATCAGGGAGCCATGCTTGTTTGCTTGGAAGCAAACAGCATTTCCTCTCTGGTCTCTAGCTAGTCCCACAATGATTGTGATAGCATGGGAGAATATTTATACCAGCTAGTACAGCATACATGGTCGGATAAACTGCCACATTTAGACTACCCCCTTATCTATGGAGTGATTTGCGGGAGGCAATCCAGAGCAGATGCACCGGCCCTTAGGAGTCCTGCAACAGTATTCCATTGTGTAGATGTACCAAAGCTTCTTTATCCAGTCATCAGTTCTTGGGCATATGGTTGTTTTCAGGTTCTGGCTATTGTGAATAATGCTGCTATGAAAATAAAAGTGTGGATGATGTTTCCACTGTGTGTTTTTGGCTTCCCAGGGTATATCCCCAGGAGTGGTATGGCTGGGTCAAAAGTGAGCTCAATTTCTAGTCTTTGGAGGAATGTCCATATTGTTTTCCAGAAAGGTTTTTAATGGCAGAAAGGGATAGGGTAAAAAAAATCAGAAGTAGAAAAATTATTCTGGCAAATCGTTTTGGGGAAATAAGGATCTGTTAGGTGAATTAAGTCACTGATGCTGACAAGGAAATTCTGTATTTGACTAGTTACTCGGATAGGGTTGAAACTGTAACAGCTTAGGGATTAAGTCTTGCTTTGGTAATGTGGGGTTAGCACTAGAGACTCTGTTTAGAGCCTCTTGTTTTTTTTTTTTTGTTTTGTTTTCTTTTTTGGGTCACATCAGCAATGCTCAGGGCTCTGTGCTCAGGAATTACTCCTGGTTCTGCGCTCAGGAATTACTCCTGGCGGTGCTCGGGGGACCATATGGGATGCCAGGGAATTGAACCCGGGTTGGCTGTGTGCAAGGCAAATGCCCTACCTGCTGTACTGTCGCTCTGGCCCTGCCTCTTGTTTTTTTTTTTTTATAACATTGTGCTCTGTCAGCTCTAATTTTCTGAATGCTGAATGGTAAAAAGGGAAGAGGGAAGATGTGTTTTGAAAAGGTTAGGGACTTTCTTGCCAGTGGGGGATTTATCCCGAGAGTTAAGCAAGATGTCACCCTCCTTTGGGCCTTTAAAAAATTAGTAATTTTTTAATTGAATTACCTTGAGTAGACCATTACAAAGCTGTTCATGATTGGGTTTCAGTTGTACAGTGTTCCAATACCCATCTCTCCACCAGTGCAGTTTCCCAACACCAATGTCCCCAGTTTGTCTCCCCCTCCCTCCCCCTACCCCCAGCATGACAGACACCTTTCTTCTCTCTCTCTCTCTCTCTCTCTCTCTCTCTCTCTCTCTCTCTCCCCTATTGCACATTAGGGTTTTCAATACAAACACTGAAGGGTTATCATGTATATCCCTTTACCTACTTTCAATACTCAGTTCTAGTTCTGCATTACTATCAAACTGTTCCTTTCTCTATCTTACCTACCTTCTGCTCCTCCCACCACACACTTGAGGTAAAAATAAAAACCCATGGCAGTAATCTCTCCCTTTTCTGGGCCTTAAGGCATAAATCAAAATCTCCTGCCTTCTGAACAGAGGCTCTGGGTATTCACCCGCCACCAATGGAGCTGTTGCCCTACAAGCCAAAGCCTACAGACTGCTCTGCTCTTCACAAGTATTTTTAATTAATTGTTTTTAAATTAAAAACAGTTGTGGGGTTACGCATCTAATATCACCCAGTGATGCTTGGTTGGGCCCAGCAGGGCCAGGAATCCTGCATGCACAGTATGTGCCCCAAGCCCCGGGACCATCTCTCTGGTCAGCTTTTTGGAAGTTTTGGTTCAACCTCTGATAAAGGCACTTTCCATTTGTTCTTTGACATATAGTTTTCAAGTTCTTTTGTGTATTTAAAATCAAGCAGTCTTGAACACCTAATTAAAATGGAGTAGAGTCCAAATGTGGGTTGGAGAGAAAAGGCTGATTAACTTGTTATGCTGTGGAATTTCAGAAATCCTAAAATTTTAACAACCTAGACTGTTACAGGACCTCACACAGATTCATAAGTGTGCCTGAGTTATGTTCTGATGTGATTTGTGCTTGTTTCCTGACCAAGGCGGTGCCGTGCTTGCTTTGCCATTGGCTTCAGTTGAAGGGACGAGAATTCCACTCTCATCTCTGTTTCTTCTCCCTAGTTTTTTCTTTTTGTTTTCTGGATTTCAATTCACATATATGATATGATTTTTAAGTGTTATTTTGTTTTTGGGATGAACCTGGCAGTGTTCAGAGCTTATCCTGGTTCTGTGCTCAGGGATTATTCCCTGTGATGCTCTAGATTGAACCAGGATCACATACAAGGCAACAGCCCTAACCTCTGTATTATCCCTCCGACCCTCCAATACAGTTTTTGCTTTGCCAGGAAAGCCCAGGACATCACACATGAGAGACAAGCGTTCTACTGATGAGTTACACCCCCAACTCCATACTAAACACACACACACACACAAAACATACACTTTCCCCCTCCCAAAGTCATAAAGTGATTTACCCCTCTCCTCTTTACTCTCAGCTCTGATTCTGATACTAGTTATAAACTACCTTTAATCTTGGATTTCTTATTTTTGATTTATATAATGATATTCATGCTTCTTTCCCCCTGAGGTTATATTACAGTTGACCTTTTATTTTAATTTTTCTCTTTTATATTTAAAAATTATTATACCACTATGGGATATACAATTACAAAACGTAATAGGGTTTCAGTCATACAGTGTTCCAGTACCCATCCCTCAACCAGTGCACCCTTCCCAATACCAGTGTCCCCAGATTTCCCTTCCCCCTTTCCCAGCATGCCTCTATGGTAGGGCTCTTCCTCCTCCTTCTCCTCCTCCTCCTCCTCCTCCTCCTCCTCCTCCTCTTCCTCCTCCTCTGTTTGCAATACATACATTTAAGGATTATCATGTATATCCATTTTCTCTACATTTATTGCTCAGTTTAAGTCTGACATTAACATTTCCAACAGTTATTAGAACACTGGTACCTTCTCTATCTTACCTAACCTCTGACCCCCACACAATGGTAGATTCCAACCATTGACAAGTTCTCCTGGTCCCTGTTTCCGCCTGGCCATGGATATTCAGCTCTTATTATTTTTAATCCCACAAATGAATGCAGTTATTCTATATCTGTCCTTTTCCTTCTGACTTATTTCATTCAGCATGATAATTTCCATGTTCATCCATTTATAGGAAAATTTCATGACTTCATTTTTCCTGACAGCTGCATAATATTCCATTTTGTAGGTGTACCATAGTTTCTTTTTTCTTTTTTATCCAGTTGTCTGTTTCGGGCACTCAGGCTGTTTCCAGATTCTGGCTATTGTGAATAGTGCTACTATGAACATGAAAACAATATGCAGATGTTTCTGCTGTGTATGTTTGGACTCCTAAGATATATTCCCAGGAGTAGTATTGCTGGTTCAAGTGGGAGCTCAATTTCTAGTTTTTTGGAGGAATGTCCCTATTGCTCTCGAAAAGGCTGTATCATTGCAGTCCCACTGACAATGAATGAGAGTCCCTTCTCCCTGCATCCACACCAGCACTGGTTGTTCTTGCTCTTTTGGATGTATGCCAGTCTCTGTGGTGTGAGATGGTACCTCATTGTTGTTTTGATTTGCATTTCCCTGATGGCTAGTGATGAAGAACATTTTTTCACATGTCTTTTGCTATTATAATTACTTCTTTGAGGAATGTTCTGTTCATTTCTTCTCCTCATTTTTTGATGGGGTATAATTGACCTTTAAATCCTAAAATGGTGAGTGTAAGGAGAGAGAGAGAGAAAGAGAGAGTGAGAGAGAGAGTGTTATGCTGTGTTTAATTGTAGAAGCTTAGTTTTACATGACTTTTCACTAGGTTGGCACTATGCTGAACCCTGTGATTGAACAGAAATTAATTTTTGTTCAGACAGCAGGATAAAACAGAAATGAGCTTAGCTCTAATGTTTCTTTTCTTTGTCGCAGAAACACAAATTGAAATACTGGCTTCGTGATTGATAACTTATTAGACAGCCTGCTAATAAGAGCTTTTGTTTAGTCTTTGGAAGAAAGCAGAGTTTTTTTTATCTAAGATTTTAGAAAAAATAATAAAAATATTGACTTATATATGATGTTGAGGAATATACTTGTCAGGTTGTGTGTAAATATGTGTATTTAGGGCTTGTGTATTTACTAAGTCTACCGCTGCTACCAACTTTTGATTTGATAGCTGTTACTAGCTTTTCATTGATTGTTCTTTCATTCAATATTGAAGAAATGACAAATACAAGTTTTACTTGTTAATTTTTTGGCAGGCAGAGCTTTATCAAGATGTTTATTTTTACAGTTATATTTCATCAGTTCTTAAGAATGAAGCTAGGAATGTTTTCTGGCTTCTAGGTTTATACCACTTAGAAATTTTTAAAATTCTATTTTCTTAATCAAAAGATGTTATTTTGTTGGAGGAGATACTCATTTTTGAATGATTTAAAGTATATAATTTAGTATCAAAATGTATAATGCATTTAATGCTACTGTCTAGTATACTGCTTGTTTTAATTGTTTGAACTCAGGTTAATGTGGTCATTTAATAATTAATGATATTTATGGAAAGTAGTTTTCCATTTCTGTTTTCTATGGAAAATTTGAATATGTTGTTTGTGTTATTTCTTATTTAGAAAGATTCTCACAGAGGCAAGTTTCCAAGAAAATTGATACTTACAAATTGTGACTTTAGATCAGTCAGTCTTGTGTGGTATTTCTTATATAGATAAGTTACTTCAAAACACTGTTTTTACATATTTGAATTGGACTAGGATAGGATGTGTTGAGGAATAAAAAACCTAGAAATGTTTAATCATTTATTGACAAATATTTATGCCTTTCAGTTGAGATGACATTAAGACCATCATGTCTCTACAGAAAGTGATACCTTAGGTAAAAAAATCCAGTTCAAAGGTCAGAGCAATAGGACAGCAGATAGGACATTTGCCTTGCACGGCTGATCCAGGTTCATACCCCTACATCCCATATGGTGCCCTGAGCACCACCAGCAGTAATTCCTGAGTGCAGAGCTGGGAGTAACCTCTGAGCACACCTGGTGTGACCTAAGAAGCAAAAAAATCCAAGTTCAGTGAGTGACTGTTTCTGAAGAGGCCCTGCCCTGTTGCTTTTGCAATGTGTGCTCTTCTGCAGGAGCTTTGAAACTGGGCATTAAAGCTAGGCAAGAAACAGAAACTGACCTTGAATTCTAGATGTGAAGTGTAAGAAAACATGATACTATAATTCTTTCCTCTTAAATCCTTAATAAAAACTAGCATATGTCAAAAAGCAGAGTTCCTCACACTAAGAGAAATAGCCTATCTTTGAAGAAAAAGGCAATCTCTTAACTTCAGTGTCATCTGAAAATCTGAAACAGTATTATGTACACTAAGGATAGTGCTTCCTATATTAATATGCATAAGACTACACGTAATTCTATGCTAAAATCATATTAAGTAAAAAACAACAAATGCACACATTTAATATAAATAGGGTATAAAACCATTACAATTAAAATGCGCAGTAGTACATTTCAAATCAGCATGAATTTCAGTGGAATATCTTCATAGGTGCGATCCTTGAACCCAGAGCGAGGAGTTTTAGCAATGCTGTGTGCGGAACCAAAGCCAAAATCAATAATATGAATAAATGGAATGTCTTATAATGCTTTGTTGAAATAATTGTACATTTGGTGAGTTATAGTATCACTGTATCACTGTCTTCCCGTTCATCATCGATCTGCTCTAGCGGGCACCAGTAACATCTCCATATGTCCTGTCTCATGCAAGTAGAGCCCAAGGGCACCTGCTTGCTCCAGGAACATAAAGAGCCTCAAACCATTCCATCAGGTCATGGCAAGGAGGTCTATAATTGTTACTGGTATTTGGCATATCCAATACGACATGGATAGCTTGCCAGGCTCTGCCGTGCGGGTATCATACTCATCTCTAAATCCAGCATTTATTGATGATCCAGGCTGTGATAGGCTGGTCTGCTGGGTGGAGTTCTGATGAGGGGAAGTCTGGATGTGGAAAATGGAGGCCCTCATGGAGTGGAGGGGGGTCGTCTGACTTGTTGTGAGGCTCTGCTGGGGTGGCAGACCAGGGCTAGAACACGCCTTCTCTACCGGGCGCCTCGTGAGCAGGTGAATTATAGTATAAAGATGAAACTACAAGTCTAGACCTGTGGCTCATCTGTTTCTGTATTTGGATTGTTGTTATTGCTTAATGTACATTCGTTTATGTAAGTGGGTTGTTCAAAATGTTATAAATACCTTCAAGGTTCTTACTAGAAGTTTGGTTGATCAGCTCATCTTTAGCAGAGTTCTGACAGCTAGAAGTTTTAGGAGAGCATACCAAGCATGTCTCACTTGGAAATACTGTAAAGTTTTATCACTTGAGTGTAATGTTAGTCTGATTGACATCTTAGTTAAATATGTATCTGATGCATTTATTGCTCTGATCAGAAATAGAACAATTTTTTGCATAGTTATAATTGTACTTATTTACTATGAAATTATATGTTGGTACAGAGATAACCACAGGATCTCACCACTTTATTTGGACCACAAGGCCTCATGGTACAAGTTTTCTCCAATGTTGGTTGACATATGCAAATTAAATGAAGGTATTGTGGCAGTCTGAAGTTTCATGGGTCCATCCAAAAGATATGCATTGCTCTTTTAATTTCTTTTGTAAAGATTATAATGAAAATTTAAAATGCTAAGCCAAAAGAAATATGAGATACATTGAATACACTAATAGATCTATCTTGGTTTGAGAAATAGTATACAGTAGAATACTGATAGTGAAAAAAACTGTTGGTTTCTAATTTCTATTTAAATAATTTTGTAAAATTTAAATTCTAGATCCAGTATTAAAGAAGAGTGTTGCATCATAGTTAAAATGATATCAGGATTTGACATAAAATATTTTAAAGAATTTAGTTTTTAGGTCCTGAAAAATTTTATAATTCCTGCTTGCACTGCTGTACTGTCTCTGAGCCTTTTGGTCCACTTAACTGGACTGTATGATGGACTGGAAAGCACATGTTTGCTGTCCTCTATAGCCAATCTTTGCTTTGGTTTGTGTTACTGGTTCTGTAACAGTTTGGTTTTTTATTTTAATTTTTCAAAATATTATTTTGAAATATTATAAAGATCATCTGTCCACCTACAAGATGGTCAGACTTGTTCATTAAGACCCTGAACGAACGGTTTGAGGCTCTTCATATTCCTGAAGCAACCAGATGCCATTAGGCTACGCTGGCACGTGATAGGGTCAAATGGAAATGTTACTGGTGCCTGATCGAGCAAATTGATGAATAACGGGATGTCAAGTGATCAAGTGATTTAATCTCTATATACTGTAAGTGACCAAAATAAGATTAATTCTAGTCACATGTTTATTTCCTTATTTTTTATGTTTCACATATTTAAATGACATCTATTCTTTCCCTCTGAATTGCAGTAAAACATTCTTAATTTTCAGCCTTAAGACTAGTTATTCCCAACTGTGACTTGAAGGGTAGGACATAATCAGTGATTTCAAAATCAAATAGGGGGCTGACTAGAGAGATCCATTTGGTAAAGCACTTGCAGGGCACCTCATATGGTCCCCAAACACACCAGGAGTAATCCCTGGGCACAAAGGCAAGGTTAAACCATAAGCACTGCTGGATATGGCACCCAAAACCAAAATATTCAGAGGAAAGATGTATTCTTCATGATGCAAGGAACTCTTGCTTTTATCCTCTCATTTCTAGTTGACAGGATTTCAGTCAGGTGCATAACGTGTTTATATTTGGTGGGAGACTGATAGTAAGCTCCACCCTTGCCTGCCACACATCACAGGTATGGAACCTCTCCTGCCCTAATTGGAGAATAAATACATGAAGAATGAATGACTGAAGAATTTTGGGGAGGTAGTGATGCTGTTGGTGAAGAGCTTTGGGTGATAGTGATGCTGTTGGTGAAGAGCTTTGAGGTGGTTGTGATGCTGTTGGTGAAGAACTTTGGGAGGGAGTGATGTTGTTGGTGAAGAGCTTTGGGGTGGTTGTGAAGTTGTTGGTGAAGAGATTTGGGAGGGAGTGAGGTTGTTGGTGAAGAGCTTTGGGGTTGTCATAAAATTGTTGGTGAAGAGCTTTGGGGTGGTAGTAAAGTTGTTGGTGAAGAGCTATGGGGAGGTAGTGATGTTGTTGGTGAAGAGCTTTTGGTGGTAATTATGCTGTTGGTGAAGAGCTTTATGTTGTAGTGATACTGTTGATGAAGAGTTTTGGAGAGGTAGTGATGCTGTTGGTGAAGAGCATTGGGTGGTAGTGATGCTGTTGGTGAAGAGCTTTTTTTGACTATTTTCTTTTTTTATTTTTAAAATCTTTAATTTAATTTTTTAAATTTTTTTATTTTTACAATTACAAAGATATACAATTGAAAAGTTCATATTTGGGTTTTGGTCATACAGTGTTCCAGCACCCATCCCACCACCAGTGCCCATCTCCCACCACCAACGTCCCCGGTTCCCTCCCCTCACTCAGCCCTCCTCCATGGCAGGTTCTTTATGTCTTTCCCTTTCTCTCTTTTTCTCTTTTCCTTCCCTTCCAGACTATGGATTACAGAACATACATTAAAGGGTTGTCATGTGTATCTTTTTGCCTCTATTTAATGCTCAGTTCTAGGTTGGTATTAGTACTTTTGACAATTGTTAGCACACTGTTCCATTTTCTGTCTTACCTAGCCTCTGACTCCCACACGTTTGTGACAATTTCCACCTTTGACAAGGCCTCCTGATATATGTTTCACTTGGCCTTGGATATTGGTATCATAATATGTACATATATATATTTATGTTATGCAGATAAATGCAGTCATTCTGTATCTGTCTCTCTCCTTCTGGCTAATTTCGCTCAACATAATCTTCTCCATGTCCATTCATTTATAGGCAAATTTTATAACTTCATTTTTCCTAACAGCTGCATAGTATTCCATTGTGTAGATGTACCAAAGCTTCTTTATCCAGTCATCGATTTTCGGGCACTCTGGTTGCTTCTAGATTCTGGCTATTGTGAATAATGCTGCTGTGAACATAAAAGTAGGGATGGTGCTTCCGCTGCGTATTTTTGGTTTCCCAGAGTAGATTCCCAGGAGTGGTATGGCTGGGTCAAATGGGAGTTCGATTTCTAGTCTTTGGAGGAATGTCCATACTGTTTTCCAGAAAGGCTGTACCAGCCGGCATTCCCACCAACAATGGATGAGTGTCCCCTTTTCCCCACATCCACGCCAGCACTTGTTGTTCTTGCTCTTTTGAATATGTGCCAGTCTCTGTGGTGTAAAGTGGTATCTCATTGTTGTTTGGATTTGCATCTCTCTGATGATTAGTGATGATGAGCATTTTTTCATATGTTTTTTTGCCATTCGAATTTCTTCCTTGCTGAAGTTTCTGTTCATTTCTTCTCCCCCATTTTTTGATGGGCTTGTTTGTTTTCTTCTTGTAAAGTTCTACCAGTGCCTGATATATCCTGGATATTAACCCCTTATCACTTGGGTATTGGGTGAATATTCTTTCCCATTCTGTGGACTGCTTTTGTATCTTAGTCACTGTTTCTTTTGAGGTGCAGAAGCTTTTTAGTTTCATGTAGTCCCATATGTTTATCTTTTCTTCTAGTTGCTTTGTTAGTGATGTTTCACCTTTGAAAATGCCTTAAGCTTCAATGTGTTTTGACTATTTTCACCACAAGGATTTATTATTAACTTCTAGAAAATTTGGAATATGTTGATTAAATAAAAAAGAAGAAAACCACTATAACTGCTTCTGGAGATAGTTGGTATGAAGATATCACCATCATTATTTCAGTTTGAATTTTACAATGAGCAGATTTACTAGAGGTTGCTATAAAGGGAATGATAAGTAGAATAGAAAAAATAACAGGTTAGAGTCCAAACAGAATTCACTTGTTCCTTAGGGTTAATAGTTAATTCTCTGCTTCTCTGCCTCCTTCATAGTAGTGTCTGACACTTGACAAAGGCAATTGGTCTAAGCTATAGAGCAACAGTTATAAAAGACACATTTTATGTTTAAAGCTATTTTTATGTTGCAAAGGAACTCTATTTTGTTATCATCACCACATAGATTAAAATATTATGTCAGCATATTTTATCATATAAATCACAAGTGTAATCTTTTTAATTAAAATCATTTCTCTAAGCTTGCACTGAATAATTTATGAAATGATTGAAAACAGATTGGAGCTTGTTTGACTAAAGGTACTTTCACTGTCTATTTTTCCAACCAAGATTTTGTTTTGAAAGTAGTAAAACTTCAAAGCATTTTGGTTGACCTAATGCTTTATTTTTCTTTATAACCCAATCTGAATACATTTTGCAGTTTTTTAATAAGTGAGATATTAGCATTCTCCCTGACATACTGAGGAATTTTAAAAATAACACTTCTATCCAACTGTAAACCTCACATTATAGTGAAGATATCAAACTTCTTATATCAATTAATGATTTTTTAATGGCTTGGCACAGCAATTTGGATAGCAATTGTCTGGCTTAGTAGAAGCACAAAAAAAGTTTGAATTATTTCCCAAAAACTATAAATAAATGTCTAAAGCCTGAGGTCACCTCATTTATTTAGTAATTGGAATAGAAGAATTTTTTTTTGTCTCCATTAAGAGATTCTTCTCTGCAGAATCTCTTCCTTAGTTATCTTAAGTTCTTTATGGAGTCTTGTTAATAAGTATTGCACTTCATGCAGTAATAAAGAGAAGTAATACAGCTACAACCAGCAAGTTAAAATGTTACTATTCATGATTGGGCGCATCTCGGTTATTGCTCAGCCCTACTCCCAGTGATGCTGGATTTGGCCTGGAGACTTACTTCAGCTAATGGAATGCTATTGAATATGACACAAAGCTTTAAATATGTTTCCGTGATGTGGTTTTGGCTTTACACATGGGTGATTTTATTATTAAAAAGGCTGCTCCCTTCCTCTCAGTTCCACAAATAAACACTGGTGGGGCGAACGTGAATCCAATACACAGCCTGAGTCAGAACCACTTGACTTACCCTGTGGACCAGTCACACTTCCATAACATACAGACCCGGAGCATGGGAATAAATTCTTTTTTTTTTTTTAATTTTTTTATTTTTACAATTACAAAGATATACAATTAAAAAGTTCATATTTGGGTTTTGGTCATACAGTGTAGCAGCACCCATCCCGCCACCAGTGCCCATCTCCCACCACCAACGTCCCCGGTTCCCTCCCCCCTCCCCCAGCCCTCCTCCATGGCAGGTTCTTTATTTATTTCCATTTCTCTATCTTTCTCTTGGGAATAAATTCTTGATATGGCCACTGAAATTGGAATGTTCTGTAGGACTATTGTGCAAATAAAGAGCTGACAACTAAAGTCTATGAGAGATAGGTCTTTGTATTTTATTAAGAAAATAAGTTAATTGTATGTGGCTAAACTGTTGCTAATCTTTCTTTATTAGCTGAAAATAGCACATTAACACCAATTAAGGTTTTTTTTTTTTTTTTTGCCTAGTGAGCATTTTCTTGTGCACTTTTAAAGTCAGATGACTGAAATGGAATTTGATGACTCAGTTGTTGAGTTTATTCTTTTTGTAAACCTGGTTGTTACTTGGGTACTCATAAAGTAGAATGACCTAAGCTGACCACACAGGTGCTTAACACCCATGCCACAGTGAACCTGTCACTCCACAGTTCCTTAAACTCTTCCCTAGGAGGGCACTGTGTGTGTTGTCCTGCTTTTGCTGAGTAAAGTGAAGATTCAGGAAAGTTACATGATTGGTCCAAGTCTTGCAGTTAGAAAAGGGCAGGGCTTGCATTTAGCCTGAAGTCATACTATCATCATCATGTTCTTTGGAAGGTCAAAACAGAGGAGTAAATTTACTTTGCTGATTCTCCTAATTAAAATTAAAATAAAATTGATTTATCTAATGTTTTTTGCCATGTTATCCTTAATCATTGTTTATTTGATAACTCAGGGGGCCCCTGGAATTGCCCCCATATTCAGAAATCTACATGAATATATTTTGTCTTGTGTTTGTAATGATGGAGCTCAAATTCAGTCGTGCTGGGCATGTGTTTTTGCCACTGAGACACATCCCCAGTTCTATATATAATTAATTTAATGCATGCTGTTTTAGAACCTGTGAAAGTCTAAAGCTATTCCTTCAAATTCTTAATCCCAAGGACACTTTTGTCCTTCTGTGGCTCTGAAGGCCACCTTGATTTGTGATGTCAACTTGGGTGTCAGCTCTGCCTTTCCCAATTCCACAGCCTCACTGGGAATTTTGTATTATTAGTAAGGACCTCACTGTAAAACATCAGGGTGTCCGTCTGTTCCCTGCCTCAGCATTGCCTTCTCACTCTCTGATTTTTTCAGAACAGCTTTTCCCTTTCTTTGGAGCTAAGCACTGACTCGATAAGAGTCACATCTTTATTTCATCAGTAAGCGAAAAGGATAAAATACTCTTGGGAAAAGAGCAGAAGGTGGATTTAGCACCTTATTAGACAGAATTTTTTTCTTCTTTATTGGGGGACACTCTCAGTCTCGGGTTTTGGGGAACAGGCAGTGTCGGGGACCAAACCCAGGGCTCCCTAAATGCAGAGCACACACACCAGTCCTTTGTACCATCTCCCAACTCCACAGTTAAATCCACAATTAATTTCTTACATTGAATTCACTGAATTGCCAACAAGTTTGTTTAGCCATCAATGATGATGACTTACATAACTTATATGCTATATAAGAAATAGCTCCCCTTCTTAGATTAGAAATAAAGTACTAAAACTTTTATAGCTAAGAAAAATCCTGTTCTTAAACATTTACTTACTTCCTACCTTTTTCTAAAAATGCAATTTACAAAAATTACAGTGTATATCTGGTGGTAAGCTTTTTTATACTTTTTCTGAAGCCACATTCTATTAGCCATTAAGAATGTATTTCAGGAGTTTGAGAGCTTGGTGTGTTTATAAACCCAGAATGTAGATGATGGTCTCCAAAGTCTCCATGATAGGTCACTTGATCACTTGATCACTTGACATCCCGTTACTCATCGATTTGCTCGAGCGGGCATCAGTAACATTTCCATAGTTGATGGTATGAATTTAGATAGTCTGAAGTACTGCCTTATACAACACTGAATTAGAAATATTTGAACAATTGTATTCTGCTTTTGAATAAGTCAGTGTTATTGCATTTTTCATGCAGGATTTTTCACTAAAATTTTGATTTTTGTCTAAATTATTTTTTAATGGAAAAAATCTCAAAACCAGCTGTCGGTGAACTTGAGCTATCATTCCTTGCTAATATAGCTATAATAGGCTCATATTTAATTTAGGAAGAAATTTATCTAGTAAGTTGGTTAAAAATCGGTTCCTTTAAATAAAACCTTTACAAAAGATACTGTCTTAAGTTTAAAAAAATTAATTTTCTTACATTTTATGTTGTGGGACTGTTATTTAAGAAACATTATTTTCTGGGGCGGAGTGATAGCCCAGCGGGTAGGGCGTTTGCCTTGCATGCAGCCGGCCTGTGCCGGCCTGGGTTCTATCCCCGGTATCCCCTGAGCACCGCCAGGAGTAATTCCTGAGTGCAGAGCCAGGAGTAGCCCCTGAGCATTGCTGGGTGTGACCCCCCCCAAAAAAAAAAGATAAAAAAAGAATGAGATTTTGGAACAGTGTGCTAACAATTATCGAGGGTACTAATACCAACCTAGAATTGAGCATTAAATACAGGCAAAAGATACACATGACAACCCTTTAATGTATGTTCTGTAATGCATAGTCTGGAAGGGAAGGAAAAGAGAAAGAGAGAGAAAGAGAGAGAAAGGGAAAGAAATAAAGAACCTGCCATGGAGGCGGGCTGGGGAGAGGGGATGGAACCGGGAAGGTTGGTGGTGGGAGATGGGCACTGGTGGGGGGGATGGGTGCTGGAACACTGTGTGACCAAAACCCAAATATGAACTTTTTAATTGTATATCTTTGTAATTGTATATCTCACTGTGGTATAATAAAATACTTAAAAAAACATTATTTTCTGGACCTAATAGTCACGATCACGATCTTCCCATTGATCATCTATTTGCTAGAGTGGGCACCAGTAATATCTCCATATGTCCTGTCTCATGCCAGTAGAACCAGGGGCATCGGCTTGCTACAGGAACATAAAGAGCCTCAAACCATTATATTAGGTCATGGGAATGACCTAATATAATTGTTACTGGAATTTGGCATATCAAATACAACACGAGAAACTTGCCAGGCTTGCCGAGTGGGAGGCAAACTCTTTTAAACACCTCCAAATAAAGCATTTATTGATGAGCTGCAAGGCCGCAAGCGGCCGCAAAAGCTGAGCTGTGATGGGCTGGTCTGCTGGGTGGAGTTCTGACGAGAGGGAAGTCCAAATGTGGAAAATGGCGGCGCCTGTGGAGTGAGGGGGTGGTCTGGCTTGTTGTGAGGCTCTGCCGAGGTGGTGGGCCAGGGCTAGAACCCTCCATGCCTCCCCACTGCCTCATGAATGACTGTGCACAGGGAGAGCAAGGAATAGCTCTGCCCCATGTCTGAGAGCCTCTAGCATACCTGGGCTGGATTGAGGAAAAGCTGCTGCAGGGTGGGTGTTGATGATCCGGGCTGTGATGGGCTGGTCTGCTGGGTGGAGTTCTGATGAGAGGGAAGTCCAAATGTGGAAAATGGCAGCGCCCATGGAGTGAGGGGGGTGGTCTGACTTGTTGTGAGGCTCTGCCGAGGTGATGGGGCCAGGGCTAGAACCTGGCATGCCTCCCAACTGCCTCATGAATGGCTGTGCATAGGGAGAGCAAGATACAGCTCTGCCCCCATGTCTGAGAGACCTAATAGTAAGGGGTAAGTAAGTAAGATAGTAAGGATAGTAAGGGTGAGTAATAGTAAGGGGTAAGGTGGATAGTAATGGGTAAGGTGCTTGCTTACCTGCATGCGACTGACTTGAGTTTGATCTGCAACACCACATATAGCCCCTTAAGCACTGCCAGGGCTGATCCCTGAGCACAGAGCCAGGAGTAAGCCCTGAGCACCAACAGGTGGCACCCCCTATACCTCTCCAAAGAAAAAGTAAAAATAAGAAACATTTATACTATTAAGAAAAACATTGCAAAAAATCAGATGTACAAGCTGCAATAGATAAGATACAGGGACTGAAGTGATAATACAGTGAGTAGAACACTTGCCTTGCATGTGACAAATCCTGGTTGGATCCCCAGCATCCCATATGGCTCCCTGAGTACTGTCAGGAATGATGTCTGAGCCCAGAGCGAGGAATAATCCCTGAGAGTTGCTGGGTGTGGCTCAAAAACCAAACTAAATGATAAATAAGATAAAGATGACACATACTTAATGGGAGATGACTTGGAAATAGGATTTTTTTAGCATTCTACATTAGCGCATTTGTGTTAAGTTTCTGTTAATCTATCTTACTACTAATATCAGATTATTAAAAATACATTTTATATTTGGAAAAAGTAACACATATTTGTCATATGTGTTAAAATATTTTTCATTTCCCTGATCCCTTATGTGTTAGGTGGAGTGATTTTTGCCTTATCTCCCTAAAAGGGATGAATGTAAAGTAAAAAAAAAAAAGAGTATAATGTAAAAGGTCAGATTTTAAAAATGCTGTGAAAGTGTTTATACCGACCGACAGACATGAGTGATTATGTTTGGGAAGCAAAAGCAGCTGCCATAGAGGAAGGAGAGGAAGTTTGCTCTTAACTTCCTTTCTGCAAAGGAGTTGAAAGCGTATCTCAAACCCTCTGTGGCTGAAAGGTGTCGAGACAAGGCCAGTAGCCTGGCTATCACTTGTAACGGGCTGGTCCTTGAACCTACCCTGCCGGGTCTAGTCACTTCACTTGAGACACTTGGAGTGTCTGGCCACCATATTAGCTCCTAGGGCACAAGCTGCTGTGCTGGCCAACAGGGCTCTGTCCAGTGTGGAAACGCAACTGTGCGCCTCTAGCAGGGTGAGCCAGGAAAGGACAGGGCAGTGTGATCAGAGCAGGAAAGAAGCCAGTTACTATGGAGACTGGATCGCATGTGTTTTTCCAACATTAGGCTGCTTTTTCTTTTTATTTATTTTTTCAGCTCTTTTAAACCTCACAGAATATGGATATTTTAAATGGTTAGTTATAAGCACTATTCGGTAATAGCATCTCCCTCCCTCCCACCCACCCTCCTCCCCACCCCATGCAAGAGGTCTTACTCTGCAATTTGGTCGTATTTCAGGTTTCTTAAAAGTTCAGGGACAATATTGTCACAATAAGATTTTTTTATTCTAGGGCCTGTACTCTTGTGGCATAGTAAATTTTCAGGCATAATTTTCAGTTTCATTTTTTGGCACTCAAAAAAGTTAAATTGGTAGTTAATCTTTGACAATTTTGAAAGGAAATAAGTAGATGAGACCTTCATTATTCACTAATGAGAGGACCCATCACAGAGGATCTGCATAGTGATAGAATTGACAGTTGATTTTTTAAAAAATATTTTATTATACCGCCATGAGATATGCAATTACAAAGATGTTCATGTCCAGGTTTTGGTCATACATTGTTTCAGTACCAATCCCTCCATCAGGGCCCATTTCCCACCACCAATGTCCCCAATTCCCTCTCCTCTCCCCCTAGACTGCCTCTATAGAGAGTCCTTTTATCTCTTTCTCTCTCACTCTCTCTCTCTCTCTTCCTTCTCTTACACACTGTGGATTGCGATACATACATTTAGAGGTTATCATGTGTATCTTTTGCTTGTATTCAATACTAAGTTGTAGGCTGGCATTATCACCTACAACAATTGTTAGCACACTGTTCCCTTCTCTGTCCTACCCAATCTCCGACTCCCAGATGCTTGTGGTAGATTCCGCTTTTGAAAAGACTTCCGATCCATGTTTTGTCTGACTTTGGATATTGATATCATAATGTATATATATATATATACATATATGCATTTCTATATTTATGTCATGAAAATAAATGCATTCATTCTATATCTGTCTTTATCCTTCTGGCTAATTTCACTCAACCTGATCCTTTCCATGTCCATCCATTTATAGGCAAATTTCATAACTTCATTTTTCATGACAGCTGCATAGTATTCCACTGTGTAGATGTACCAAAGTTTCTTTATCCAGTCATCTATTCTCAGGCACTCTGGTTGTTTCCATATTCTGGCTATTGTGAATAGTGCTGCCATGAACATAAATGTGGGAATGGTGTTTTCGCTGTGTGTTTTTAGCTTCCCAGGGTATATTCCCAGGAGTGGTATGGCTGGGTCAAATGGGAGTTCAATTTCTAGTCTTTGGAGGAATGTCCATATTGTTTTCCAAAAGGCTGTACTAGTCGACATTCCCACCAACAATGGATGAGAGTTCCCTTTTCCCTGCATCCACTCCAGCACTTGTTCTTGCTCTTCAGAATATGTGCCAGTCTCTGTGGTGTGAGATGATATCTCATTGTTGTTTTGATTTGCATCTCTCTGATGACTAATGATGGTATTTTTTTCATATGTCTTTCAGTCATTCAAATTTCCTCTTTGACAGTTGATTCTTGCTTTGAAGATGTCTTTCCTTCTTACTACGTTCTGACACAAATAATAAAATGTGTTTTCTTTCCCAACACTGGGAGGGGAGACATTCCCAGGAAGCCAAGTCTCTAAAAAAGCTAGGTTAGGTTTCAAAACTCACTGCTAAAAATTCAGGGGCTGAAGAAAAAATTTGATGTTGAATTAAACTCTCTACAATATCTAACAATTTACTGCAATTCCTTATCTGCTTTGACTTAAAATTTTAGGAAAATCTGGGAAAGTTCATGAGAAAATAAAGTCTTTTCTAACCATGCTGGTCTTAGTTGTTTGTGTTTATTGCAGAAATCCCAGCGTGCCACCAGTGTGGGCCAAGTACTCACTGTTACCATCAACTCACATGATGTCCTCGACGCTAGGAGACAGGGAGGAGAGTAGCCAACTCCACACTCAGAATTCAAAACAAAAAAATTGTTTAACCAAGTGAGCAGAAGCTGATTCTACCAGATCCAAACAGATCTTCAAAAAATATTAGGTGTCTGGAGTGTTTATGTGCATTTGTGAGGCAATAGTTTTCTTCGACAGACATTCTGTTGTTATTACTGGATGTCGGCAGTAATAAAGTGCAGTCAGGAAGGACAAAGAATTTACAGTACAGAACTTTTCAATAATGTGTTGATATCAGGAAAAGAGTGATGCCTTTTTGGATAAGAGAGAAGTGTTAATTTTAACCAGGAGTGACTAGTTTCTGGGCTACACTCCTGAAAAGTAACAGCAGAATAATTCACAGGCTATAGGTCACAAGATGCATTTGAGTAATCAAACCCTAAGTGAAAGCAAAGAGAAATAAATGCAGGGAGAGGTGCAGGAGTTCAGCTCTGAGAGCAGACCCATAGAAATTAATGTTTGTTCCCTGGTTTATATTTGACTGGGGCTACATCTGCCTTTAAGCCCCCTGTCACTCCCCTAAGTGAATCAGCATTTGTCAATAACTGTGAAAGCATACTGTAAAAATCATTCTGAATTTTCAGAACTGCCAGAAATTACATAGAATATCTACTCCCCAGTCCAACATAAGCATGCTTCTTTTGGTACAGAAAGAAACATAGTTGTGTTGTGTTTTGTTTGTTTGTTTTTGTTTGTTTTTAATTTTTTTGGTTCTGAGCCATACCTAGTGATGCTGAGAAGTTACTCCTGGCTCTGCACTCAGGAATTATTCCTGGTGATGCTCTGGGAACCTATGGGATCCCAAAGATCAAACCTGTGTTAGACACATCCAAGGCAAATGCCCTACCTGCTGTGCTGTTGTAGAGCCAGCCCCTAGCTAGGTTTTTTTTTTTTTTTAAAAAACTTTACAATTTTTACCCATGCATTTGGCTAGAATACAAGAATAAAAAAAAGGCTGCATAAGTTTATGAAACTGGGCAAGGGATTATTATTTGGGAAAGGTAAGTGTACTATGAAGGCTTTTCTGCAAGCACATATTGAGTATGAGTTGAATTTGGAAGTTTGCTACCGCAGAATTCCAAATGGATCATTAGTGTAGTTTTAAATTCAGTGGTTTTTAATTCAGCCTTAATTATTGGTGTGTGTTTACAAAATCTTTTTTTTTTGTGAAGGAGCTAAACTGCTTTTACAAAGGCAATTTGGCAAGTATTGAGTGTTGAAGCCCTGGGATTTGTATTTAACTCTTGTTTTTACAAGATTTCCGTAAGGGATAGGCCTTACATGTGGATCATCCTGATCGATTCCTGCCATTGCACATGGCACACTAGGCCTGCTGGGGCTGATCCTGGGCACAGATTCAGCATCAAGACAGTTGGTATCTCCCCCTCAGTGCCCCAATTAAACAATCTTGGAATAATCACTATCTCAGATTTGTTTTACTCAATTTATGAGATATGGACACTAATTCTAGTAATGGCCCTGATTCGACACATGTTGCATAATTAATAATTGATCTTTGTGAGTAAAACGAGATGCCAAGACCTGTAAATAGTTATTTTAAGGTTCCATCTCTTAAGCCAAACTTTGAATTTAGGTTGAGGACATGAGGCTTTGTCAGTACTACCACCATTCAGGCTTGGTTTTGAAAAACTTACAAATATCTACTCAGAGAGCCAGCCCCCAGCTGCTCTTTCAGATAAGTCATGATGACAGAGCAGCTATAAAAGTAGCATCCCCAGATACCTTTAGAAGATAGAACCGGTTTCGGCTGGTTGAACAAGAGCCCCTTCCTCTTTGAAAGATTGCTGCAAGTAATAAATGTCAACCACTTTTTTTCCCTTTGGGAAAGTGATGGCATTAACTGTATGTCCTAAAGAAAGAATTTACATACAGGAGTAAAAAGGAAGTTAAAAATGAGTAGATATATAACATCAGGCAGAATCTCAGTATTAAGCAAAGATCTGAGGATAATTGTAGCCTGTGATTGTATGCGTAGGTAGGAACTATACAGTTAACAACTAACATTTACTGGAGCCACATCATTTATTAGAAAGAATGCTGTTTATTTTCCATGAATGATGTGTGAGCAGGCTCTGCTTTTATTTTCACCTTGGAGATGAATGCTGGGGGAATATAGACATTAAGACCTCCAAGGTCGCATAAACCGGTGCTGGCTTTCAGAACCAAGGAACCTGATTGCAGAAAGCATGCTCTTAACCAGTGTGCAAAGCTGCTTCCCAGGAATTTGAAAGTAAATTTATAATCTACCCATTGATATTACATGTATGGGAGATAGTGTGGACAGTGGAATATAGCCTTATCAGAGGCTGTGTCCTAAATTGTTTAGGAAATGGTCCAATTACCCCCCAAATAAAGGCAACTTCTTTTTTTTTAATTAATATTTTATTATACCATCATATACAATTACAATGTTGTTCATGTTTGGGGTTTCGGTCACATAATGTTCCAGCACCCCTCCCTCCACCAGTGCCCATTTCCCCACCAATGTCCCCAATTCCTTCCCCCCCATAGTCTGCCTCTATGGCAGGTTCTTTATCTCTTTTTTCTCTTTCTCCCTCTCTCTCTCTTCCTTCTTTTACATATTGTGGATTACTATACATACACATATACACTTAAAGGCTACCATGTGCATTTTTGGCCTGTATTTAATGTTCAGTTCTAGGTTGGTATTAGCCCTTTTGACATCAAATAAAGGTAACTTCTTAAAGGGCCTATTCCTAGAGTCACGATTGCATATTTGGGGGTTTTTATGTTTTGTAGTAGAGATATTTGATAAGGTTTGTTCATAGTAAGGAACACAGGCTAGGGAAGTTGGGAATTAGGCAATGAACAGTCTCAGTGGACTGGAACAGAATCAGGGCAGAGGCAGGGAGATCTTGATAAAAGATCTTTTAAGTTTTCTTCTCCCACTGAGGGCTGAATTTGGATCCAGAACAAGATATCTGACCATGAGTTGGGATAAATGGATAGATACAGTGTAGAGGGAAAGAGACTCGAAGGCACAGAGCCATTATAAATGAATGCAGTAGGGTTAGAGTTTCAGACAAAAGCCTACTTTTACTAATTTTACTAACATTACTTTTCCTCCATGGCAGCCTTTGCTTGTGTGGGAGATGGAATCATGTAGCACTGATAGTAGCTGTCCAAAGACTGTGGGATAGCGAAATGGACTTTTATATCACAGTTTTAAACTATTTTATACCTCGGTAGTTCCATTTAGATGGTCCAATTGTTGATCTATTATTATTAAAATGCTACCCGCACGGCAGAGCCTGGCAAGCTACCCGTGTCGTATTTGTTATGCCAAATACCAGTAACAGTTATAGACCTCCATGACCTGATGGAATGGTTTGAGGCTCTTTATGTTCATGGACCAAGCTGGTGCCTTTGGGCTCTACTTGCATGAGACAGGACATATGGAGATGTTACTGGTGCCCGCTCGAGCAAATCGATGATGAACGGGAAGACAGTGATACAGTGATGCTTTATTTTATAGCATTTTATCACAGCTTCAAAGACCATATAATTAGGAGTCAGGAGATAGTAGAGTGCGGAGGGTGCTTTCCTTATACGCAGCAGAAATGGCTTCAGTCCCCCAGCACCACATATGCTCCCTAGAAGTTCCAACAGGAATGATCACTGAGTTCAGAGCTAGGAGTAGGCCCTGAGCACTGCCAGCACCACCACTCCCCCAACACACATACATACAAACAACAAACACCATACAGTTAGCAAATATTTCTCATTATTTCTTAGATTTGGTTGCTAAGTTAATAAAAATCTCTCCCCATTTTTAGGAACCTACTTTTCATTTGTGCTAAGAAGCTGTTTTCTAAATGACTGAGATCATGTGGGTTGTTGGTCTAGAAAATAATTCTCTTTAATTTGCGTGCCATGTTCTGTCTAATAAATAACTTTATTACAAAATGACTCTGAGATGTATAGAAGAAGCTAAAATACAGAACGTGTTAAGGAAATGCAGTGACTTTATGTTCTGTCAATTATCTACACTGACATAGTTCATGTGCATTTGAGTCTCATCTCACGGTGGAGTCAGCCTGTGATGGACAGTGAGCACTGGCTTCAGCTGAGACCTGTAGTATCATCACTGAATGTACAGGTTCACCTCTTCAGTTGGTTGCCTGATGTCTTAGTTGGAAATAAGACCTATTATGAAGGGTCCGTATGAAAACAATTAATGTTTACAATGTTTCAAATGCATATTTTTAAATCCAAATGTTATTACTTATTCTGCTGTTACTGAACTTTAGGTTATCCACTCCAGAGTTCAATAATTTCTAATTATAAGAAATGCTTTCCATATAAAAGTTTATTGCCCCTCTGGGCATTCAACACAGCTCACTACTCCTTTGGCAGTTGCCATCAGCAGTTAGTGATGGTAGTTTGATGTGTATCAGCACTGTGCTAAGCGATTTATACATATTATTTTATCATAATAGCAGCCCTTTCAGTCTGTTTACCAGGAGTTTGAACTACATATATTTTGTTTTAGAATATGTATTATTATGACTGTCTTCTCCTATGCACAGACTTGTACTAATGATGGTACTATGCAGCAATACTGTATTACTGAGGAGGCTTTGGGATGAAGACAGCAAAGAACTAGAATGAATCTGGCCCTCCAAAAAATAAAGGGAATTTTCTCAGATGCAACTGAACAGTCCTTCCCTAGACGCTGTTTCTCTGCATTATTCTCCTGTCTCCCTACATTGCTTCCCTCATTGTATTAGAATGTCTGCACCAAGTCCTGTACTGACTTCTTTATGCTACATCCTCCATAGGACGTGGAGAGCTGCTCTTTTCCCAGATATATCTCTTTTGACTGGACCAATTTAGAGTTTGTAATGGCCTTAACAAATCACGATGACCAGGGGTCTGGAGTGCATTAGTAGACTTATTCTTGCATTTAGATCATGATCGTGATCGTGATTCTTGCATTTCCCTGAATCAGTGACTAGGAAGAAGAATGTGTTAAGTAAGCTATGTAGTACAAACTAAGACTTGAGGTTGTGGGCCTGGAGTGCAGCAGGTAAGATGCTTACCTTGTATGTGGCTGACCTGGGGCCGATCCCTAGGACCCCATGTGGACCTCCAAGCAGTGCCAGAATGATCTCTGAGTGCAGAGCCAGAAGTAAGCCCTGAGCACCTCTGGTTGTGGCCCAAAAAGTCACAAAAATAAAAACTAGATCCTGAGATTGTGTTGAATGTCATCCAAATCACAGAGGTGCCTTACTGGACCAGGTCCATGGAAAACATCTTTGTCTTCTTCTCATTCTCAATTGGAACACATTCAACATTTTATCTTTGTGTGTTTTTATGTTTTGCTATAGGAAAATCATGAATGAAAGTTGCCTTTTACCTCCCCCAATATTGTGTGTGAGGCCACAGCATGGTGCTAAGGGCTTGTTCCTGGCTATGCACTCAGGGATCACTCCTGGTTGGCTTAGGTTTCTGGAGATTGAACCCAGGTTGGCTGAGTCAAGACAAGTGTTCACCTGCTGTACTATCTTCCCAACCCGTGCCTCCAAATTTTAATTCTTTTGAGATGATCAGATGGAATGTTTTCATCTATTTTTAAAACAGCTACAATGAGGTTATGGAATAAAAACTTGCATATATTTGCAGTTTATAGTTTGATATTTTTTGGCATATGTTACACCTATGAGACAATCATTGAAATAAAAATATGGAATTTTTTGTTACTCTCTTCCAAAAATTTCCGCCAGCTCTTCTGTAATCTCTTTCTCTAGCCCTTCCCTCCAACCCACTTCATCACAGGGACCTCCAGGCAGCTGCTGATGTATTTCTGTCACTAGGCTGATTGTATTACTGGACATTTGAATGTAAGCCTTTTTGTCATTCTTCAGTATAACTATTTCTAGTAATGAGTTTTGCCTTTAAGTCTCCTTTGTGTGATACAATGTTTATTTTTTAATTTTTTTTATGAGAAATTTTTTTTTTTATTATACCACCGTGAAACATACAATTACAAAGGTGTTCATAACTGGTTCTTGGTAATACAGTATACCAGCACCCATCCCTCCACCAGTGCCCCATTTCCACCACCAATGTACCCCACCCCCTCCCGCCCACCCCCATGCTGCCTTAATAGCAGACAGCCCGTTTCCACTCTTTCTCTCTCTGTCTCTCTCTCTGTCTCTGCATCTCTCTCCCTCTTATTTTACACATTGTGGCTAGCCCTGCAGATATTTAGAGTTTTGTGTGATACAATGTTTAGTTGCTATGCGTTTTCATTTTATATATACATGACATAGCCTAAGTGTTTTATTTCTGTACTCAGAGAAAATTAATTTACATTAAATTTCTTATTTGACTGTTTCATTGTAACTTATTCATTCTTAAATTCTTTTTTGATCCGATTGCTGTATATTTTTTTTTCTCAAAAAGGAAAAAGAAAACTATATTTTCCTTCTTGCCTTTTTTTTTTTTTTTTGGTGATGTTCTGATGTTTGGGCATCACATATTTGGTTGTGATATTTGTGCCCTGGACTGCAGTGCTCACACACACTTGGATGTGGAGCACCAGAGATCACAATGCCCTGACGATGTGAAGCAGTGCTGGGAATCACACATGTTTTCTCACGCATGTAAGGCAGGTGCTTGACCACTGATGCAACCCCTGGATCCATGAATATTTTCTTTAGAGTAGGCTGTTGGTGAAAAATTCTCTGCATTTCCTCTACCACACCCTGGGAAATGTGATTTCATTATTGAAGGGTGATTTCACTGATAAGGAATTTAGGATTATGATTTTATTATTTCAGCACTTTGAAGATATCCAACCATTTGCAATACCATCCTTTATTCTTTTGAGACATCAGCTGTCAGTCTCACTGTGCTGTCAGCTCCTTTGAAATTAATATTTCCCCCCATTTTCTTTTTAAGTTTTCTTTGATTTTCAATAGTGACTTTTCTATTTATCTTAATTTTAGTTCAGAAAGCTAATAAAATCTGTGACCTTTGTCAATTTTGGGATAGCTGAAACAGTTTGGGAAAGCCAAAAATAGTTCCGATCCAAATATTGTTTATTTATTCCATTTTGTTTCTCTGCAGGTGGCGTAGTGTGGGAGCTACTCTGAACTCTGTGCTCAGGAGTCATCCCCAGCATTGCTCCCCTAGTCATGCCAGGGTCCGAGCACGGGGCTCATGCATGCACTCCACTGACCTTTGCACCCTCTCCCTGGCCTTGCCTCAGGTCAATTGAAAATATCGATTCTCTCATCTGAAACATTCTTTTCTAGACATATATATGAATCATTCTCTTGCACAAATCAGTCAGGCATCTAATGAAATGTGGCATTATCAAAAAAATATTTCTGATTTTTTTTCTTTTCCAGGGTTATCACTTAGATCCCTCCCCTTATACTCACTTTTTATCTAATTTTGTTTAAAGCATCCTTATTACATTAGGATACGTAGTAATGAATATGCTTAATGTTATTCACATGTTATCTATGTTAGGACATGTAGTAAGGTATATGTCTAATGTCATTCACATATTATCTATCTCCCTTCCTTAGAATATAAACTACATGGGAAAAGAGATAAAAAAATCACAGCTTCCCACTCCCTGGACTAGGGCCTATTGTGAGTAATTAACTCTGGGATTAAATAAATGATTAATGGATAGTGGATGGAGTTGAAATGGAGTTCTATATAGAGAGACAAAAGGTACATTTAAGTATTATTTAGGGAAATTTACCCCCCCAAAACTTTAGTAGATCAGAGGTTTATAGATGATATCAGGTGTGTTCAGGGTGGTATGGCCATAGACGATCAGAGGTTTTTAAAATATACCATTTTCTCCTGTTTTGGAGGAGGGGACACACCTGATAGTGCTGCAGAGATCACGGTATTGAAGATATAATTTATTCATTTTTGTGCATGAAAGTGATATATTTGCATCTCTAAAGAGCTAGAAAATACTATGCAGCTGTTAGGAAGGACGAAGTTATGAAATTTGCCTACAAATGAATGGACATGGAGATTAACATGCTGAGTGAAATTAGTCAGAAGGACAAGGACAGATATAGAAAGACTGGATTTGTTCGTGGGATATAAATATATACCAGTGTTCTACTAATTGTGGGAGATGGTAACACCAGACTAAAACTAAGCATTGAATGTGCATAAAGGGATATACATGATAAACCTTAAATGTTTGTAGGGTAAGCCACACTGTGTAAGAGAAAGGAAAGAGGAGGAGGAGGAGGAGGAAGAGAAAGAGGAGGAGGAGGCAAAAGGAGGAGGAGGAGGAAGAATAAGAACTGCCATAGAGGCAGGCTGCTATAGAGGCAGGCTGGGGAAGGGAGGAGGGAATCAGTGGACACTGATGGTGGGAAATGGGCATTGGTGGAGGGATGGTGCTGGAACACTGTATGACAGAAACCCAATCATGAATATATTTGTAATTGTATATCTCATGGTGGTATAATAAATATAATTTTAAAAAATAAAGAGCTAGTTTGCTCCCAAGGGGGCCATATCTGAAGTCAGATTCGCTTGTCTCTGACTTTTTCAGTTTCGCTTTTTCTCTGGCTATCGGGATACTCAAGACTGACTTTCCTACCCATTGAACTGTGTAACCTACAGCCTCCCCACCTCTCTGTTCCCTCATTCCCATTATCTGGGGTTGGCTTACATGCATGTATTCAATATGTCTTGATAATGAGTCCCTTCAAGCTACCAAGGAAGATGGGGTGGGGGCACCCAAGAATAAGAAATGGTGTATGAGACCCAAGAACTGGTGACTGGATAAAGAAACTGGTATATCTACACAATGGAATACTGTGATGCTGTTAGGAAAAACGAAGTTATAAAATTTGCCTATAAATGGATGGAAATGGAGAGGATCATGTTGAATGAAATTAGCCAGAAGGAAAAAGACAGATATAGAATGACTGCATTTACTTGCATGACATAAATATATATGTATTTGTATACACACATATAAATGTGTGTGTGTGTATATGTTTAAAGATACCAATATCCAAGGTCAGGCAAAACATGAATCAGGAGGTCTTGTCAACATGTGGAATCTACCACAAACATGTAGGAGTCAGAGGTTAGGTAAGACAGAGAAGGGAACAGTGTGCTAATTAATTGTCAAAAAGGATAATACCAGCCTAGAACTGAGCATTGAATAGACAAAGAGATACACATGATAACCTCTAAATCTATGTATTGTAATCCACAATGTGTAAGAGAGAGAGAGAGAGAGAGAGAGAGAGAGAGAGAGAGAGAGAGAGATAAAGAACCTGACATAGAGACAGGCTAGGGAGGGGGAGGAATTGGGGATATTGGTGGTGGGAAATGGGCACTGGTTGGGGGATGGGTGCTGGAACACTGTATGAACTGAAACCCAAACATGAATATCTTTGTAATTGTATATCTCACGATGGTATAATAAAATATTAAAAAAGAAAAAAGTAAAGAGCTAGAAAATAGATAATGCCTACAAACCATTGAAGTAGTCACAATTTATTATAAATATATTAACAGAGATAAGAAAGAGTTCTTTATAGAAAACAAAGAAAACATACACGAAGAAATAGTATAATAAAGAAGGATTTTATTTTACGTTTCCCCCACTTTATTGAGATACTGTGGTTTACGGAGTTGTTCATGATGATTTACTGCAGGCGCTCATATTCCAACACCAATCCAACCACCACAGACACCTTCCCTCCACTAATGTCTCCATTTTCCCAACCATCCCTCAAGTCTGTCTCCCTAGCAGGCCCATAATAATTTATTTTATATTGCTTGTTACTACTGACTGGTTAATGGAATGATTAAAAAAATATTTCCATAGAAGAAAATTTGTGAAAGTTGCTGTATCTCATTATGTATCACATTATGTCTGAGGGTTTACTAAGCTGTTGCTGCAAGTTAAGCCTTCTGTGTTAATATTTTGTTAGTTGAGATTGGTTGGCTTCTAAGTTACATCCCATAAATCTAGTGTGCTACTATTAGTATGTCAAATGTTGTAGAATTTGGAGTTGTCGCTCCAGAAAAATCCAGAATATTTCACGGAGTCTTTGAGGCTTTGAGTCTTTGAGGCTCAGTCCTGAGGTGGTAGAGTCTGGCCAGAGGCATGGAGGTGGTTATGGGGCGTGGAAACTGCTGCCAGAGCTTTGGCATGGCGGGAGCTGGCCCATAACCTTCCAAGATCACCTAGGATAGGAAAGCTTTTAATTTCAACTATGTTTTTTTTGCTTCCACATGTAAAAATGATCTTGATCATATTTCTATTCATAGTTACCAAAAATAGGAACATTAATGTGTTTGTAATAGTATGCCCATTAGTTTATCCTCTCATCATTTTGTTTAGCTATATGCTACACAAAATTAACACAACATTTAATTTATTTTTTGAAAATTAAGCATACTGTATTGCATTGGCCTGCCAGAAACAAAAATAGCATACACCAGTGGTCTGTCTCACTAACAGTATTGTTTTCTTTTGGTTCTGGAGACAAGAAATAGGAGCTATTATGTCAGAGGGTTTAGGGTGCTGGGGAATTCTTCTTCCTGACTTGCAGATGGCCACCTTATGCCATGACCTCAGATGGCAGAAAACATTGTCTCTTCCTCCCCAGGAGGGTACTGATCCAGAATAAGGTCATTCAGGTCCCAGCTCCATGGTCTCACCTGAACATAATTATCTCCTAAAGGTTCTAGTCTACCACCATGATGGCAGAGTTTAACATAATGAATTTTATGGGTACATAGGTTAGTTCACAGTAGATGCCAAATAAGATACATCATTTTACTATGAATTTAAAAATATTTAGGACTCAAGATTCTGAATCGTTTTCATAGTATGAATTTATGATTATATGGAAGACTTATTAAATTATTTTGCAAAGTATTTTGAATACTTGGCTAAGTACTTGGTTGTCTAGTACCTGAATATTGCTTAGTCTATTTCTTTGTGTCTGTGGAGATCACAAAGCCACTGCGTGACTGTTTAGAAATATATATGAATATATTTTATTTTTATACATACCTCTAAAATGTCTCTTGTAAGTTTATTTTTTCTGCACATATTATAAGGCCAGCTAGCAGGCCCAACCCAGCACATGATAATGCAGCCATGAGAGGTGCCCAGGGAATCTAGCATGGAGTCAGAGCTACAGAACTAAAGACAGTGGCTCCTGGGGAGCGAGGTTTCTGCCTCACTGGTACACAATATGTTTTGCTAGACTGCCTGAGGTCAGCATGCCTTCTTGATGGTCATGGACTATGGAAACTTTTCCAGAGGAATTCAAAGGGACACTGTCTAGAAAGGAAAGATGTCACATTGTAACATGTCACTGCTTACAAAGGGAGTCAGAGGAACCTCTGTTTTGTTATTTTAGACAGTTAAAAACAATCTTAGCTTAAAAACAGAAAAGTAAGCAAAAAAAAAAAAAACAAAGCCAGAAACCCCAAAACAAATACAAACAATGGACTCAAAGGTTTCCCTACTCCCACATCCCATGTAGAATGTTTTAGTCTAGACCAATGGTAGAAAGGTAAAGAAATGCCTCCTAGACAAGTTAAGAGAAAAAGTATCCACTGAGTTGGCTGTTGCTCGCACTCTAGTCCCTGAAATAGGCTTGTTAGCATCTGAGATGAACAAGAGGAGCATTGCGGGTGGGGAGGGGGGCTCTGCCATATGTTCCTGTTGCAGCGCTGCACTCATAGGAACAAGAAAGTCTCAGGAGCTCCCTACACCACCAAGGTTATAAAGGACATAGTATTGTCACAGAAGAGCTCAAACTTATAGGATTCTTCCATTACGAACCAGGGTGGCCTATAAGGCTGTATGGCAGACAGACTTTAAATAGAGGAGCTCAGACTTTAAATAGAGGTGCTCAGTAATGGCTCACCAAAAAGTCAAGCAAAATGTTTTAATGGTGGAACAGGGAAGAAAAAGGATGGTGTATCATACAGTTACAGATGAATTATTTTAGAATCCTCTTATGAGAATTAAGTACTTTACAAATAAGTTCATTAAATTCATAAAGGTCATAAGAAAATTTGCAGCAAGTGCTTACAACAAGCTGTATGCACACCAGTTTTGGCGGGTGTTCCCTAGAAATAAGTGGAGCACCTATGGCCTAGGGGCTAGAGTTTGTCAGGAGAGATGGGGGTTTCCTTCTCAGAGCTCAGTCCAAGGGGTGCTCCTCTGTTGGGTGACAGGCCCTACCGAGCCTTAGTCTCCAGCTACACTTAGCTTACATGGAGAGCTGGTCCCAGCCTTTGGGGAATCTCTGGAGCAGACACAATGGGCAGGGCTGGAAGATTTTGGTGGGCTTCTGTCTATTAAAAAAAAAAAACTAGGAAAAGAAGAAGGGTCTTTTTGCCATTTTGACTTCCCTCGGCGTTTTCCTCTCTCTGTCCTCTCCATTCTCTGTTGGGCTTCAACACGTGGTGGCAGCCATCTTGGCCTACACGTCACGGGGGTCCAGCCGAGAACCCAGAGTCCAGGGTTTTTCCTGTTCTTGGATTGTATATCAGAACCTGTGATAGTAAAATCTTTTAAAACTGCGCTGGATTCCTGAGTTTTTATCCATTCCCCACCCGCCCGGATTTAGAAGGGAACTCATTTCCCAATATTGTTGGGGACCCCAGCAGTCCCCAACACCCCTCCTCGGTGACCAAGTAAGGTAGCTCATTGATTTTGGGTAGCTGTGCTCCAGATCTGGGCCCAAGTGTTTATATATATGGTTGAGTTTCCTGTGATCTTAGTATTGTGTTTTCAGAAACTAGAGTTTAGTCAGAAATTTAGAAAGTTATACTCACCTAAGTAAAAGAAACTTGGATAGTAAAATAGGGAAGTTATTAAAGTGGAAAACATACATCTATATATGTACCAAAGCTTTCTTGATGAGCAGAGAATCAAAAAAGAAAATTATTTCTCCTCCTTCTTCAATCCCCACCCCTCAAAGAACACAAGGATGTTTTGTGACTTTAAGGATTTCCTCTTCTTCTCCCCTCTAGAAATTTCTTGAGTAAAAATTTTGTAACTAATCAGAGTTCCTGTACCACATTTCAATACACTGATCTCTTTCTTATTCTCTGTCACAATTTTCTCATTGTTATCCATCCTCAGGACTTCATCATTGTAGTATCTTATACCTGTAATTAGTACATATCCAAGATGAAGCTTATATTACTAATTACAAATATAGACAAGCAGTTCCTAAGTGAATGAATGAGAAACCCAGTGATTCAATTAAAAGACAGAGACATGGGGGGCTAGATTATGACTTTTGTACCAAACAGCTGCACCTTGAGTATAGTCTCAAGGTTCAATGACTTAAGCCAAAAAATCAGCTCTCCTTCACTTTTGACATATAATACAGATATGTGGCACTCCAGTTTAGTAAGTCTATAAAGAAAACTCTAGGCTGGAGAGATGAAGTTCTGACTTCATTGAGGTGAACAAAGTTTGTACCCCTTTTCTTGGTAAAAGCTTTGCTTTTTTTTATCCAGCAGCCTTTATTTGTGTTCTTTTCCTTCAGTTGTTGAACCAATGCCATTGATGTGATCCAAGAAGTGTATTCTTGGAGCAAAAAGTGCCAGAATGGAGCATCCAAAACCCCGCGAGTGTCAAGTCATGAACACACATCTCAAGTTAAGGCAGTTATTATAAGTTGAGGTCCTAATTTCAGCACATCATGGGCAATTATAGACGTGCCGGATGATCTTTATGCAAATTTCCATGGAAATAGCAATCTTATGGCTCCATATGTTCTGGGATTGTGTTACAATTTCCAGTTGCTGTAAGTGTGAACGTGTACCTGAACAGAGAAATATACTAACAGTGTATCTGGCATATATGCTGAGTGTATCTGGCATATATGCTGGAGATTTACTTGAGTGAACTGAGAAGACTCAAGGTGCAGCAACCTGGTTCTCTCCCTTCATACTTCCTTAAGTCAGAGCATTGTTGTATTTTTATATTAGTAGAAACCTCCA
The DNA here is from genome assembly GCA_021461705.1 of Cryptotis parvus. NCBI lineage: Eukaryota > Metazoa > Chordata > Mammalia > Eulipotyphla > Soricidae > Cryptotis > Cryptotis parvus. The sequence continues at coordinate 151,077 of JAJIBD010026241.1, forward strand.
ACGTTTCATAGTTTCTATTTGAAACCAAAGAGTTAAAGCTGTTGTAATTATTTTTAACGGCTTTATTGTGTTCCCTTGTGTGAGATAAAGGTTTACTGTGTTCCCTTGATGCTATAAAGGCTTATTTATGTGGAGGTAGCACAGTTCTTCTCTTGAAAAATTGAATGAAATTCTTTTCCTAGTTAAAAGCAACAAGTGCTGGCGTGGATGCTGGGAAAAGGGGACTCTCATACATTGTTGGTGGGAATGTCGACTTATACAACCTTTCTGGAAAACAATATGGACATTCCTCCAAAGACTAGAAATGGAGCTCCCTTTTGACCCAGTCATACCACTCCTGGGAACATACCCTGGGAAGCCAAAAACACACAGCGGAAACACAATCCGCACTTTTATTTTCATAGCAGCACTATTCACAATAGCCAGAACCTGGAAAGAACCAGTATGCCCGAGAACTGATGACTGGATAAAGAAACTGTGGTACATCTACACAATGGAATACTATGCAGCTGTTAGGAAAAATGAAGTTATGAAATTTGCCTATAAATGGATGGACATGGAGAAGATCATGTTGGAGTGAAATTAGCCAGAAGGAGAGAGACAGATACAGAATGACTGCATTTATTTGCATGACATAAATATATCAGGTGGTCTTACCAAAAGTGGAAATTACTGCAAACGTGAGGGAGTCAGAGGTTAGGTAAGACAGAGAAGGGAACATGTGTGAATAAATGTTAAAAGGGCTGGTACAAACACAAAACTGAGCATTAAATACAGGCAAAAAAATGCACATGATGGCTTCTAAGTGTATGTAGTGCAACCCACAATGTGTAAGAGAAGGAAAAGAGAGAGAGGGAGAGAGAAAAGAGATAAAGAACCTGCCATTTAGGCAGGCTATGGGAGGGGGTGGAAATTGGGGACATTGGTGGTGGGAGATGGGCACTGGTGGAGGGCGGGTGCTGGAAAGCTATGTGATCGAAACTTCCAAACATGAACAACGTTGTAATTGTATATTCACGGTGGTATAATAAAATGTTTAGTTAAAAAAATTCTTTTCCTAGAGATAAACCATTTGAAATGCTACCAGATTTATTCATTTGTTAAGTCTATGAAAGTTGTCCAGTGAAAGAATATGTGGATAAAATTAGCTGTGTCTTTGTAATAGACCTAGTAAAAATTCAGGTGCTGTGACTCTTGCACTGGTAAAGGTGGTGCAGGTTCACCCTGTTTCCAACATGTGGTTCACTCTGTGCAAACACTCACACATCACAGTAGAACTAACTCAACTCCCACAATATGACAGTCTGCAGAAAGGATAATACAGCATCAGAGAGAGAAAGACCAGGCTTAGTCAATAGAATGTCCTTCCAGAATTCAGGGATTCTGAAGTGGCTCTGCTCTCGCCTGGTACCCTCAATAAGTTATGCAGGTTTGTCTTACTCATTTTGCCTTGGTGGCATTGTGTGATTAGGTTTCCAGGATTCTGTTTGACAAAATAAACATACTCTTTCTGTTTTAGGTTACATATATAATCTAACATTAGCAGGGGCAGAGATGTGATTCAAGTGGTAGAATACCTGGCTAGAAAGCACAAGGCCTCCAAGTTTTATTCCTAGCAATGAATGCTAGGAATTCATCCCTTATTCTCCGAGCACTCCTGAGTGTGGCCTCTGAGAACTGCCAGCCCCAAGCACCAAGTTTCTAGGCCATCATTCCACACCAGTGGGCTAGCACTGCAGAGAGAAACCTGGGTCCTTTAAGATTCCCACACCATGGCCAATATGCAACAGCATCGGCAGCCTTCTTGAACAGGTCAGTGATTTATACCCCATGACACGCCCTTCCTTGCCATTCTATGAGTTTGCTTGATAGAAATTTTTGTATTCCTAGTTTTAAAATTTTGACTTTTTTTGTATTTTTATTATAGTTTTAAAATGTTTTATTTTGAATTTATCAATTTTACCATTATGTGTTAAATTTTTTAAATAATAATTAGAATTGTTCTAATTTTCCCTCAACTTCAATAAAGACATTATCCTTGTAAGTATTTTTATTATTAAAATATATAAATCATTGATTCTTTGGAATTTAATTGGTGTGTACATCTTTACATGTAGGGAACTCAGATTTGATCCCCACCCTCCCCCGCTCCATCTTGTCGAGCCTGGTGGCCCTGCCCGCGAGCTGCCCACGGGCCAGCATACAGGGCCTCACGGACGTCTGGGGAGGCTGGCGCCGGCTCACGCCAGGCCTAGCTGACCATGGAACCCCGAGGAGGGCAGATGGGTTTTGGGAGTGGGCCCGTCGCCTCTGAGGGGTCCCGGAAGCAGCTGGATGAGACTCGCCCATCACACTAGCCACCATTTTTGCTGTCCGGATGCTGCGAAACTGCCTCAGACCAGATCAACAGAGCAAAGCCAGTTCGAAGCCCAGGTCGCGCGCCACTTGCGGCCGCGCTGTCCACTAAAAATAGTGAAACAGTAATGTCTTTTAATGCACTGCATTCAACGAAGAGCAGGAAAGTTTGTTGGGAAGGAGATATAAAGAGGAAAGAAATGACATACAGAACCCACCAAGTTGTTGAGGTGCGGGAGGGGGAGGGAGGTGGGGACTTTGGTGATGGGAGATGGGTTTGGGCGGAGGGTGCGTGTTGGAACACTGTAGAACCAAAGCTCTACATGAGCATCTTTCAATTAAAAAAAAGAGGTGGAATCTACCACAAACATGTGGGAATCAGTGGTTAGGTAGGACAGAGAAGGGAACAGTGTGCTAATATTTGTCAAAAATGATGGTGCCAGCCTAGAACTGAGCATTGAATATAGGAAGAAAGATGTACATGATGATCTCTGAATGTGTGTATTGCAATCCACAATGTGTAAGAGAAGAGAGGGGGGAGAGAGAGAGAGAGGAGATGGGGAACCTGCCATGGAGGCGGGCTAGGGAGGGGGAAGGGAAGTGGGGACATTGGTGGTGGGAAGTGGGTACTGGTGGAGGGATGGGTGCTGGAACACTGTATGATGGAAACCCAAACATGAACATCTTTGTAATTGTATGTCACATGGCGGTGTAATAAAATATTTAAAATAAAAAAAATTAAAAAAAAAAGATTTGATCCCCAAGCACTGCCAGGTATGGTTACAAGCCAAAACAAAACAAACAGCTCTTGAGGGCTGGACAGATAGTACACTTGCCTTGCACACTGCTGACCTAGGTTCAACCTCAGCTCTCAAATGGTCCCCCTGAGTTTCATCAAGAATGATCCCTATAAAAAGAAAAGAGTGATCTTTGAGCACAGAGCCATGAATAAACCCTGAGAACTGCCAGGTGTGGTCCAGAAATCAAAATTAAACAAGCAAGCCTCTTGAGTGGACTCAAAAACAATATTTTGAGTCCTCTATATTTTCCTTATTGATTTCCAATGCCAGATACAGCACTTGTTAGATCTGTATGCATTAAGAGTCTATTTCTAGTCCTTGTTTTGTTCTGTTGTTTATTCATCTATCCTTGTGTCAGGGCTATACTTCTACTCATTGCTGCTTTATAATATTTTATATGATAAATGCTAGAAATAGTCTAAATCATTTCTATTCTTTGGAGATTTCATTGAAATTCTTTTGTTAGTTCTCTTTTAGGTACTGTAGGATTTGTTTAATTCTCTCCCCAGTCCTCCCTCCTTTGGCCTGTTAATGTCCCAATGGCGGTTTTCACGTTTATCTGAGGAAGACCTGGCTGCTTTCTGAGTCTGAAGCTTTCTGTGAACCTGCTGTGTAATTCTCAGTCCCCAAGTGTTTGTGTTCCCTGGAAACGTTTTAAAGTAGTATTCGTAAATTTCACAATTTCTGCAATTTGAAAATAGATATTTATTCTTTTACTGTTACCAGTACATGTAGAGTTTTCCATTATTTCATTTTCTGATTTGCATTTGAAATCTATTGATAACACAGCAATTATCCTGCTTCCTTACTATATTCTTTTAGTACTTCTAGCACTTTTTCCCACTTGGCTGTAGTTGTTTTATTCCACAACAACTACACATTGTTGTATCTTTATTTCCTTCCTATATCTTTGTAGCTCTAGTTGCTTTCTATCATTAATTAAATTGTCTAACCTCCAGTACCATCAGTCAGAGTAATAACAAGCTAGTCTCCTTCTTTGTCCCTCCTTTAAGAATGCCTCTGCTCTTATCCCAGTAAACACAGTGACACTTTGGGATCGGGTTATATTTTATCAAATTATTTTTACTTTAATGAACCTAATCACATTCCTAAGTAACAGGGAAAGCACTCAGGGTGTGTGTGTCTGCCACATCTCCTGCAGGTTATTATAGGTTTAATGTTACAAAAGAATAGATAAGACGTTGTCACATGCCTCCCATCCGAAGTAATAAATCCTAGCCATGGGGTGGTTACAGTCCCCCCACCCCTGAAGTTCCAAATTAGATTAGGAGACAAGTTAGGAAAGAAAATCACGGTCCTTGTAGGTCTCATGCCTTTGTTCCAAAGCTCTTGTGGGATTTATGAAAATGTTGAAAATTTCCCTTATTTTTTTCTTTCATTAGACTTTCTCCTTGAGATTTTTCTCATTTTATCCTCCTCTTTCCATCACACTTCTGGGACCTCCCATGTGCTGCCTGGCTGTGTGTTCTTCCTTCAGCCTGCATTGCTGAGGAGCCAAGTTTATCAGACATTCCTAGACAGTGACATAATCCTTTCCCCCACCCAAAAAGACCTCTGCTCTTTGGCCTTCCTGGAGAAATTTTTTCTATCTACCAAATGCTGCTGATTACTTCTAGAGTAAAAGCAGAAAACTCATTAAAGTCAGTAAATTCCTGAATATATGCTTTGCCTGCCATGGTGCCTTTATCAAAGTAATTGAAACAATAGTAGAGATGTCTCATAAATGTCTTTATGTCTTAGTCCATTTATGAGTGTTACTGAATATCAAACTTAAGTTTATAAGAAAATATTAGCAACATTTTAAGGGAAATTTGTTGCAGGACACCTAAAAGCCTAAAAGCCTCTGCATCTGCCCTGGATTGCCGCCTCCTGAAAAATCACTCGTAGATAAGGGGGTAGTTTAAATGTGGCAGTTTATCTGACCATGTATTCTGTACTGGCTGGTATAAATATTCTCTCATGCTACCACAATCATCGTGGGACTAGCTAGATCTTACCAGCATATTTGCCTGGCCACGTTGGATCTCTAAGTAATTAGATCACAGAGAAATGCTGTTTGCCTCCAAGAAAGCAAGCATGGCTCCTTGATAACTCAAAGGCAACTAAAATACAAAACTACTGTGAAGTAGACGAGACTCTTGTGAAGGCTTGGATAAATATTTAACTGGCATTAGTATTAGTCTTTGGTAGAGACATGCCATCTCAGAAACCCCCTTCTCTACCCTATAAAAGCATTTCTAGGCAGATCTTGGCTCAAAAAATTAGCATATAATAGGGCCTAGGTGAGGTGCTGGGAGAAATTACCTAAGGGCATTGGATTCTTCCTGCTTCCCATAATAATGGGAGGTCTGAGTTGCAGGGGTATAAAACCAGCCTGCTTCCTCTCTCTCTTTTGGGGCTCTCTCTTTTGGGGCTTGCACTCTTCTTGGAGTCTTGTCTTTGTCTCCTCTTTACAGGGCCTTTACATGTGGTGGCCGCCATCTTGGCCTACACGTGGCTGGGATTCTAGCCGGGAATCCTAAGCACAGGGTTCTTCCTATTGCTAATTTGTATGCCTTAACATGTGATAAGTAAAGCCTTCTAAAACTGCATCAGATTCCTGAGTCTTCATCCATTCCCACCGGCTTTGGAGGTAGAAGGGAACTCGCTTCCCAGCACTGTTGGGTGTCGGGGAACTCCGCCAGGGTCCCGGACAGTGTCAGGACAGAGGTTCTCTTCTACCTCCAAGGACGCCGGAGAACAGATGAAAACTCACGAGTCCGGTGCAGTTCCAAAAAAGGCTTTTAATAGTACCAAAGCTCTTCCACAGCAATCCAATATAATGAACAAGCTCTAGCTCTGGTCCGTACTTAAGACCATACAAAAGAGCCTAAGTCTCCCACCAAAGAGAAAGGATCTCACCTGAGCTGAGTCCTACCCAGAAGAAGGAGCAAAAGGCCAAGAGCAAAAGGCCAAAAGCCAAAAGCCAAAAGCCGAAAGCCAAAAGCCGCAGGAGCCAAAAGCTGAAGGCTGAGGAACCAAAAAGGCAAAAGGTGAAGCGGCCTCAAGTCAGCCCCTTATATACACCAAAGTAATCCAATCAGGAGGGGCATGTCAACAAAGAACTCTAAACAGAGTGTAGTGCCACACCTTATTGCAGGTATAAACAAAGGTTATGCCAAGGACTAAGATTATCTCTTATGTAAAACACTGGAGAGAGAGAGGGCTGATATAAAGTAATACATCTTAACTTCATGAGCTTCATGTAATCTAGATGGTACCCACAAGGTCCTTCTTATTATTATCTGCACCAGGGTGATTCTGAGTATCTTGTTCTCGTGTACTGAAAGGGTCACACTCACCTGCTTAGAGCAAACTAGTATGATCCTTCCTATAGTCTTCCTATAGTCTCAACGTAGGCAGGGTGGTAGTCTCCTGGTAAATTCTAACTGTCCCACGTTGGGTGCAGAGGGTATAAAGAGGAGCTGTGCCCAATCTAGAAAACATAGAAGTCTTCGTAGATGTATAAGTCAGAAGTTATTCAATCAAGGTGACTTCTGTAAGTGCCACACCCTCTAGCAGTGCTTACATAGAAGATAAATCTCATTAGAATGAACCTTGACTTAAGTAGATTAAGCTGGGTGTGGGCAAAACAACAAAACTTCCAGAATATCTAAACCTGTCCTCCAACAGTCGGGGACTACGGTGGCATCCCAGACAGAAAGGTATGAGCAATTATATAACAGTACTTCTGACTTTGCACTCAACCTTCGTTGTAACTTGAACAAATAAGCATCAAAATTAGGAAATATTTTATATGCTAAGAAAATTTTGTATGATTTAGAAAACTTTAAACCATTTGGAAAATCATGGTTTTAGGGGGGGGTTCATATAAAGTGGTGCTTAGGAACTACTCCCAGTTCAGGAGTCACTGCTGGTTGTACTCAGGGAGGGGGATTGGGGTTAAACCTGGACTTTCAGCATGAAAATACTCCAGTCCTTTGAACTATTTGCTGAGCCTTGGTAAATTATTTTGATCAACAATTTTCTATGGCAAAAGAAAAGAGAATTCCTGTTAAAAGAGTTATTAGACTCTGCTCTTACTCTTAGGGTCAAATCCTGACTTTACCACTGAACGGCTAAGTTGACTCCACATCTTCAAAATGGGGCAGGAATATTTTATAGAGTTGTTGGAAACTTAAGAGAATAATGTTTGTGCAGTGATGTTATATATAGGGCCTTATTAATAAATGAGAACTATTAGTAAAATCTATTGTTAAAGGTTATAATAAAACATGTCCCTCTTTAACATATGCAAATCTTGAGGTCAAAGAGCAAATATTACAGTTTTCACTGAATTTGGATCTTAATTGATTTAAACACCTCATTTATCTACCTCATTTATCATTTATCATTTATCTGTATGTAATTCTTGCTGAATTGCTGAGGTTTGTTATAGGTATAGACTTATGATTCAAGTTCTACTTAATCTTTCTTATTTGGGCACTTTACCAATTAATTGATACCTAAAACGCACAAATCTGAAGCTGTTCATTTTTATAAATTAGTTGTTCTTTATTGACCACCTGATAATTAAATTTAAAAAAGTACACAGACAAATAATATGATTAACTAGACACTTAGAATAATAAAAACTCGGGAATCTTTTATTTACACATTTGTTAAGTAAGTCAGAGTATCCATTGTGCTAGATAGGTTCTTCCCTAATAATACATGGATGGAAAGACATATCCTTGCTTTGAAGAAGTGAGTGGTTAGTAGGAAAGAAAAAAACAACCAACAACAATTATAACAATAGAATCCTCCCATGGTATCCAAAGCTCCATAGTTGCACTTATTTTAGCATTTTTCACACTGTACTTTGCCTCCTATCCTTGACTATGGGCTTCTTGAGGACAAGGACTATCTTTCATCATAGAAATAAAAAAGAGAATTAAAAGACTATCTTGGTCCTTAAATTTAGTGGCAAAGACATATATAAACTACGACATTATAAATAACATACTTCAATATAAATTTACATGAAAGTTTTGGAAGCTATTTAAAGGAGCTGGCATTTGAGTTGAATTTAGAAGGAATAGTAGGAGGTGGGGGAGGGGAAGAAGGGGATGCACGGGGAGGAGCATGTGAGCAAAGGCAGGATGTCGTTGCTGGAGGAGCAGCCAGGATAGTCATAGGGAGAGCGCTAGGCTGATACTGCTGCAAAGCACATTGCCTCAAGAAAAACAGAAAAAAATAGCGTTAAGCAGGTGCTTAATTGCCACTGATCTTGAATGTAGGGTGTTTGGGCTTGCTTCTGCAGGAAGCGTGTGCTTTCGATTGTGCTTGTTCAAAAGGGACTCAATCACTTTGTTGACAGTTGGAATGGAAAAGAAAGATCAGATTTGGCAGGAAAGGCAAAGGCAGTCTGGAGAGATCAGGAAAGGCAGTCTGGAGAGATCTAGCAATGCAGAGAAGTGAATGAAATAAAGATAGGTATAGAAAGGAAGAGAGCAACGCAGGAAATACTACACGAATGTCAGACCCTGATCTGGGGGAAGGAGCAGAAATGCCAACTTCTTGTTTCAGAGGGGAGGCAGAAGCTCTGACAGGAGGTAAAGACCTTCAGGAAGTTAGAGAGAATGTGAGTCAGCGCAGGGGAGTCCACGTAACTGCATGGAAAGCCTAGATTTTAGAGGTAAGCAAATCTTCAGACTTAGATTGATATATCTAAACTGCTATTAAAATTGCACCTTAGGAATTAAGTGTTTTTTTATTTTTTTTTTTTTTTTTATTTTTTGGGCCACACCGGGCGGTGCTCAGGGGTTACTCCTGGCTCTGCACTCAGGAATTACTCCTGGCGGTGCTCGGGGGACCATATGGGATGCCCGGGATTGAACCCAGGCCGGCACAGGCCCGGCCGCATGCAAGGCAAATGCCCTGCCGCTGGGCTATCGCCTCTGGCCCCAATGTTTTTTTAAAGGTAATGCCAGAAGTTTCTGCAGAGCTCCCTAGAGCCCAGACGTCCCAGTTTGTAACTGTGCATTATTCATTTAATGCTATAGACTATAGTGTATATAAAATTGAAAATACCACCAACAAGCATTCCCATTCTCATCAGTCTTGGTGAAATGTACAAAACTTGAATTTTTGCATCCACTATCTATTAGAAATGAGAATATCTTCTCTCTTATTTTTCTAGATACTAATAGCAAAGGAAAAAATTTGGATGAAAAGGCAACCCATCGTATTGGTGCAATTATAACATGTAATATAAATTAATAGTAGAAAGTATGATAGGTAAATTACACAGAAAAACACATCTAGTAGTAATTAAGTTTATCTGGTGTTTCAAATTAATCTTAAAAATGAATCTTAAACATTTTTAAATGTTTCCTTTTTTTTTTGGCTTTTTGGGTCACACCCAGTGATGCTCAGGAGTTACTCCTGGCTCTGCAGTTATTCCTGGTTATGCTCAGAAACTTGTTTCTGTATTCTTAATGTAAAAAAAAAAACCTGCAGTATTTTTTAGCTTTGAAATATCCACACAGATCTATGGATATTCCATCAGAATGCACCCTATTTCATCTGAATTACCCTTATCACCTCCAGATAACTTGATATCTACAAAATGTAAAGAATTTACAAGTTAATCAAACCAAATTATTTCAATATGAGTTAAAATTTTATTGCTTTGAAATTGTAGTTTTTCTTCAGTGTGCTGAAAGTGGGTCTAAAATTCAATTTTTACTCGGGGTCTTGCTCAGCCTGCGCACCTAAAGCTTGACCCCAGATAGTTGGCTTAATAAACTCCGCTTGTATTTTGCAAAAAAAAAATTCAATTTTTTTAAAAGCATTTTATTATACCACCGTGAGATATACAAATACATCATGACCAAGTAGGATTCATCCCGGGTATGCAAGGATGGTTCAACATTCGCAAGTCAATCAACATAATACATCATATCAATAAGAGAAAAATAAAAACCATATGATCCTATCAATAGACGCAGAGAAAGCATTTGACAAGATCCAGCACCCGCTCATGATTAAAACTCTCCAGAAAATGGGAATTGAAGGGACTTTCCTCAAGATAGTTACAGCCATCTACCAAAAGCCCACAGCGAGCATCATTCTCAATGGGGAAAAGTTGAAAGCCTTCCCCTGAGATCAGGAACAAGACAAGGTTGCCCACTCTCACCTCTTTTATTCAATATAGTACTGGAAGTACTTGCCATAGCAATCAGAGAAGAAAAAGGACATCAAGGGCATCCAGATAGGCAAGGAAGAAGTCAAGCTATCATTATTTGCAGATGACATGATATTATACCTAGAGAACCCTAAACTCTCTACCAAAAAACTCCTAGAAACAATAGACACATATAGTAGAGTGGCAGGATACAAAATCAACACGCAAAGTTGGTGGCTTTCCTATATACAAATAATGAAAGAGAAGAAAGGGATATTAAGGAAAAAATTCCATTCACAATTGTGCCACAGAAAATCAAATACCTAGGAATCAACTTACCCAAGTGTGTAAAGGACCTGTATAAAGAAAACTACAAGACACTGCTCCAAGAGATAAAAGAGGACACAAGGAAATGGAAACATATTCCCTGCTCATGGATGGGGAGAATCAACATTGTCAAAATGGTAATACTCCCTAGAGCTCTGTACAGATTCAACGCAATCCCTATAAGGATACCCATGACATTCTTCAAAGAAATTGACCAAACAATCCTGAAATTTGTATGGAACGATAAACCCCAAGGATAGCTAAAGCAATCCTCGGGAAAAAGAAGATGGGAGGCATCACCTTACCCAACTTCAAACTGTACTACAAGGCAGTAGTAATTAAAACAGCATGGTATTGGAATAAAAACAGACCCGTGGACCTATGGAATAGAATTGAGTATCCTGACACCCAACCTCAAACACATGATCATTTAATCTTTGATAAAGGTGCAACGAGTCTAAAATGGAGTAAGGAAAGCCTCTTCAATAAGTGGTGTTGGGAAAACTGGGCAGTGACATGTAAAAGAATGAATTTGGACCTGTGTCTAACACCATGCACAAAAATCAGATCAAAATGGATTAAAGATCTCAATATCAGACTTGAATCCATAAAGTACATTGAAGAAAATATAGGAAAAACCCTCCATGACATTGAAGCTAAAGGCATCTTCAAAGATGAAACATCACTAACAAAGCAACTAGAAGAAAAGATAAACATATGGGACTACATGAAATTAAAAAGCTTCTGCACCTCAAAAGAAACAGTGACTAAGATACAAAAGCAGTCCACAGAATGGGAAAGAATATTCACCCAATACCCATCTGATAAGGGGTTAATATCCAGGAAATATCAGGCACTGGTAGAACTCTACAAGAAGAAAACAAACAAGCCCATCAAAAAATGGGGGAGAAGAAATGAACAGAAACTTCAGCAAGGAAGAAATTCGAATGGCAAAAAAACATATGAAAAAATGCTCATCATCACTAATCATCAGAGAGATGCAAATCAAAACAACAATGAGATACCACTTTACACCACAGAGACTGGCACATATTCAAAAGAACAAGAACAACAAGTGCTGGCGTGGGTGTGGGGAAAAGGGGACACTCATCCATTGTTGGTGGGAATGCAGGCTGGTACAGCCTTTCTGGAAAACAATATGGACTTTCCTCCAAAGACTAGAAATTGAACTCCCATTTGACCCAGCGATACCACTCCTGGGAATCTACTCTGGGAAGCCAAAAATACGCAGCGGAAACACCATCCCTACTTTTATGTTCATAGCAGCATTATTCACAATAGCCAGAATCTGGAAGCAACCAGAGTGCCCGAAAATCGATGACTGGATAAAAAGCTTTGGTACATCTACACAATGGAATACTATGCAGCTGTTAGGAAAAATGAAGTTATAAAATTTGCCTATAAATGAATGGACATGGAGAAGATTATGTTGAGCGAAATTAGCCAGAAAGAGAGAGACAGATACAGAATGACTGCATTTATCTGCATAACATAAATATATAGGTACATAATATGATACCAATATCCAAGATCAAGTGAAACATATATCAGGAGGTCCTGTCAAAGGTGGAAATTATCACAAACGTGTGGGATTCAGAGGCTAGGTAAGACAGAAATGGAACAGTGTGCTAACAATTGTTGAGGGTACTAATACCAACCTAGAACTGAACATTAAATAGAGGCAAAAAGATACACATGACAACCCTTTAATGTATGTTCTGTAATCCATAGTCTGGAGGGGAAGGAAAAGAGAAAGAGAGATAAATGGAAAGAAATCAAGAACCTGCCATGGAGCAGGGCTGGGGAGGGGGAGGGAACCGGACGTTGGTGGTGGGAGATGGGCACTGGTGGCGGGATGGGTGCTG
>JAJIBD010026243.1:0-25358 GCA_021461705.1 Cryptotis parvus
GTGGGATACAAAATCAACACGCAAAAGTCGGTGGCTTTCCTATATACAAATAACGAAAGAGAAGAAAGGGATATTAAGGGAAACAATTCCATTCACAATTGTGCCACAGAAAATCAAATACCTAGGAATCAACTTACCCAAGTGTGTAAAGGACCTGTACAAAGAAAACTACAAGACACTGCTCCAAGAGATAAAAGAGGACACAAGGAAATGGAAACACATTCCCTGTTCATGGATGGGGGAGAATCAACATTGTCAAAATGGTAATACTCCCTAGAGCTCTATACAGATTCAATGCAGTCCCTATGAGGATACCCATGACATTCTTCAAAGAAATTGACCAAACAATCCTGAAATTTGTATGGAACAATAAACCCCCAAGGATAGCTAAAGCAATCCTCGGGAAAAAAGAAGATGGGAGGCATCACCTTACCCAACTTCAAACTGTACTACAAGGCAGTAGTAATTAAAACAGCATGGTATTGGAATAAAAACAGACCCTTGGACCTATGGAATAGAATTGAGTATCCTGACACCCAACCTCAAACACATGATCATTTAATCTTTGATAAAGGTGCAACGAGTCTAAAATGGAGTAAGGAAAGCCTCTTCAATAAGTGGTGTTGGGAAAACTGGGCAGCGACATGTAAAAAATGAATTTGGACCTGTGTCTAACACCATGCACAAAAATCAGATCAAAGTGGATTAAAGATCTCAATATCAGACTTGAATCCATAAAGTACATTGAAGAAAATATAGGAAAAACCCTCCATGACATTGAAGCTAAATGCATCTTCAAAGATGAAACATCTCTAACAAAGCAACTAGAAGAAAAGATAAATATATGGGACTACATGAAACTAAAAGCTTCTGCACCTCAAAAGAAACAGTGACTAAGATACAAAAGCAGTCCACAGAATGGGAAAAGAATATTCACCCAATACTGCGTCTGATAAGGGGTTAATATCCAGGATATATCAGGCACTGGTAGAACTTTTACAAGAAGAAAACAAACAACCCCATCAAAAAATGGGGGAGAAGAAATGAACAGAAACTTCAGCAAGGAAGAAATTCGAATGGCCAAAAAACATATGAAAAAATGCTCATCATCACTAATCATCAGAGAGATGCAAATCAAAACAACAATGAGATACCACTTTACACCACAGAGACTGGCACATATTCAAAAGAACAAGAACAACAAGTGCTGGCGTGGGTGTGGGGAAAAGGGGACACTCATCCATTGTTGGTGGGAATGCCGGCTGGTACAGCCTTTCTGGAAAACAATATGGACATTCCTCCAAAGACTAGAAATTGAACTCCCATTTGACCCAGCCATACCACTCCTGGGAATCTACTCTGGGAAACCAAAAATACGCCAGCGGAAACACCATCCCTACTTTTATGTTCATAGCAGCATCATTCACAATAGCCAGAATCTGGAAGCAACCCGAGTGCCCGAAAATAGATGACTGGATAAAAAAGCTTTGGTACATCTACACAATGGAATACTATGCAGCTGTTAGGAAAAATGAAGTTATAAAATTTGCCTACAAATGGATGGACATGGAGAAGATTATGTTGAGCGAAATTAGCCAGAAGGAGAGAGACAGTTACAGAATGACTGCATTTATCTGCATAACATAAATATATAGGTACATATTATGATACCAATATCCAAGGTCAAGTGAAACATACATCAGGAGGTCCTGTCAAAGGTGGAAATTATCACAAACGTGTGGGAGTCAGAGGCTAGGTAAGACAGAAAATGGAACAGTGTGCTAACAATTGTGAGGGTACTAATGCCAACCTAGAACTGAGCATTAAATAGAGGCAAAAGGATACACATGACAACCCTTCAATGTATGTTTTGTAATCCATAGTCTGGAGAGGAAGGAAAAGAGAAAGATAGAGAAATGGAAAGAAATAAAGAACCTGCCATGGAGGAGGGCTGGGGGAAGGGGGAGGGAACCGGGGACGTTGGTGGTGGGAGATGGGCACTGGTGGCGGGATGGGTGCTGCTACACTGTACGACCAAAACCCAAATATGAACTTTTTAATTGTATATCTTTGTAATTTTAAAAATAAAAAAAATTTAAAAAAAAAATAAAGAGATCATTAAGAACTAAAAAAAAAAAAAAAAAAAAGCCAGGGTATTTACAACCCAAGTTTTATCCCAAGTCCCTTAAAAAAAGCATTTTTAAAAGGGAATTTGTCTTTTTTATTTAATATATACCTTAGGTTGACATAAGGCACTCCTACTTTGATAAAACCTTTTTCTTCCTTTGGCAATTAAAAAATGCTCAGGGCCAGAGGGATATTGTAGCTGTTAAGGTGCTTTCCTTGCTCACAGTCAATCTATGGCACTGCATAGGGTCCCCTCGTCCCTGCCAGGAGTAATCTCTGAGTGCAGAGCCAGGAGTAAGCCATGAGTGCAGCTGAAAGTGGCTCCCCTCAAAAGTCTTTCAAGAAGCAGCCAGATGAGACTCGCCCACCACACTAGCCACTACCTTCGCTGTCCGGACGCTGGGAAACTGCCTCACAACCAGATTAACAGAGCAAAACCAGTTCGAGCCCAGGTAGGCAGCTCCCAGAAGTGGGAATCACTGGGAATTCGTCAGATGGAGTCAGGGTGCGGCCATTCCCCTCCATTTTGTCGAGCCTGGTGGCTCTCCGCCGAGGAGCTGCCCTGGGGCCACCAGCCATAGCATGAAGAGCCCCACAAGTGGCTGGGGAAGCTGGAACTCAGCTCGCCCCAGGCCCAGCTGTCTATGGGGCCCCGGGAGGACAGATGGGTTTTGGGGTGGGCCCATCACCTCTGGGGGGTCCTGGAAGCAGCCGGATGAGACTCGCCCACCACACTAGCCACCACCTTCGCTGTCCGGACGCTGGGAAACTGCCTCACAACCAATTAACAGAGCCCAGGTTGCTTGGTCGCGGCTGTGGTCCATTAAAATACTGGAAACAGTAATGTCCTTTAATGCACTGCATTCCACCATGTGCAGGAAAGTTTGGCGGGAGGGAGAGATAGAGAGGAGAGAAATGACATACAGAACCCGCCAAGTAGTTGAGGTGTGGGAGGGAGGGAGGGAGGTGGGGACATTGGTGATGGGAGATGGGTTTGGGTGGAGGGGATGGGTGTTGGAACACTGTAGAACCAAAACTCTACATGAGCATTTTGCAATTGTGTGTCTAAAATGGTGTAATAAAATTTGGGGGGAAAAAATAATAAAATAAAATAAAATAAAGTTTTTCAAAAAAAAATTTTTAAATTATCAAATTTGAAAGATTCTACTTTTAAATGATTTATTATAATGGTTCTCTTATATGCAATCCAAAATATGCTGTAGGACAAATACTTTGCTTAATTAGGGATGTGGGGAGAATGAAGGTGACCGACCTTCCTCCCTTTCTTTATCCTGCACTCTGCAGTGCTGAGACAGATGGTCGCCTATAGGGAGGCTTCTGTGTCTCTGAAGTATGAGGCGTCCCACTGCAAGTCTTCCAAACTGTGGCACTTGAGATGCCTGCTTTAGTGCCATTGGTATGAACTGACCTGGGCTGAGCCTTAGGCCAGCATTTAATGGGCTCTAATTTTCAGATAGTCACAATATTTTATATTGGCAGCAGAAAACTCACACATATTTGTGTAGAGTGGAGTTGGGGGTGAAGCCATAGTAGGACCTGAGAATAAACTAGACACAAGAAATAATTTGATATTGAACTATAGGGTTAACGTTTACTAAACCAAGAATTTCGGAAACTGGAAATTTCATCTTGTTTAATCTGATATTATGGTGAAAATATTAATATATTAGAGGTTCTCTGGTAAGAGATAGGCATACCTCATACAAACTGGACCAGGCCACTGTTGAGTACTGTTGCTGGGCCCTAGTGATCACTGTTACATAATGGATGAGGACTGCCGTGGTGTCTTTTTCAGTTCCCTTGCTGAGTCTGCTACATGTCTGGCAGACTGTGTCCCCAAAGAATGCAACACTCAAAACTGCTTTAAAGTTGCATCAGAGATTAAAATTTTACTTTTTAACCTTTTCACTTTGCTCCATGACAGAGCTATCATTCTTGTAATTTTTAATTGTAAATTATAAAAATGGTTTTTTATCATTGTAAATTATTAAAAAATTGTAAAAATTTACAATTTTAATTGTATCACTGTCTTCCCATTGCTCATCGATTTGCTCGAGTGGGCACTAGTAACATCTCCATTAGTCCTGTCACAAGCAAGTGCAACCCAAGGGCATCTACTTGCTACAGGGACAGAAGGAGCCCCAAAACCATTCTTCAGGTTATGGAACTGAGGTCCATAATAGTTACTAGTCTTTGGCATAAAAAGTAAATAAAACATGGTAGCTTGCCAGGCTTTACCGTGTAGGTGGTATAGTCTCAGTAGGGAGGCTCTCAACCCGAGCATTTACTGATGAAACTTAAAGGGGGAAGATCAGGTTTTCTCTTGGATGGAGCTCAGAGGAACTATGGAGTTGGATGTTAAGAATGACTAACTGCATGATGTGTGGTTTGCTCTGGCTTCTTGCCAGGCTTACTAGTATCAGTTAAAACATGTCTATAACTGTTTACTATGTATAAATGTGAAAGAAATTGGGAAGAACCTTATGCAAAATTCAGTATCCTATAAAAATATCACATGGCTGCAAAGCGCGGGACATGTGGTCTGGTGTGGGTGGGTCTCTCTCTTCCGGGGCAACTGGCATGGAGGCGGAGGAAAGGGCAGGGCCCAAAACTCCACTCCGAGTCCGACCAGCATGGTCTCTCCCCTGCTCATGAGAGCAAACCCTTGGAGCAATGTTCGGCTCGGCCAGGGGATGGCCGAGCCCCTTACCGGGAGGTCAGCTCCATGGGTTGCTTCCACATGGGGCCGGCCGAGCAGTTGTAAATTATAAAAACATGTGCTGGGGGCTTTGCCTCCTGGACACACAACTCTCTGTTACCTAGGATTTGGCAGAATGAGTTTGGGGAGTGTGGTTAGGTGGTAGAAGGGAATATACATAGATTAAAAAAAAATATATATATATAATATTCCCATCTACCCATCTGTACTATATATATATATGTGTGTGTGTGTGTGTGTGTGTGTGTGTGTGTGTGTGTGTGTTGTTGTGTATATATAGGGGTAGAGCGAAAATACAACGGTTAGGGCCTTACACTCGGCCCACCTGGCTTCAATCTCCGGCATTCCATATGGTCCCCTGAGCATCACCAAGAGTAATTCCTGAGTGCAGAGCAGAAGTAACCCCTGAGCATCACCAGGTTTGACCCAGTAAGCCTATTATATAAGAAGCCAGTGAAAATTTAAACCAGAATAAGGGCATGATGAAATAGATGGTTTGGAAAGGTCTCTGAGTGAGAAAAAAAAATTGTTTATCAACTCGCATGAATTCAGTAACAATTAGCCATTCAGAATGAATACTGATATGTGTTTGTTGCTTTCTCATAAGACTCTTCTAACTCAGAAGAGTATTGCAGATAGCATACGCTTAGGAGGATATGATGGTATAACACACCTGATGGGCTTAACAGTTCTAAATTTTTGTGGAATTTAGGGTGAGGGAAAATACTATAAAATGTATTTTATAAATATTATAAAATACTATAAATATAGTTCGTCGTTCAACTCCACTGTTTTCTCTGCATTAACATACCCCTCAGAGACCTGGGCCCTATGAAAGCAGGATGAGAATGCTATTTGGGTCTCCCAAAGAATCATCAAAAGAACTGTGCTTGGAATATCATGCCTCACTCAAGTGAGAGAAGGAATACGGAGTTCCGACCTCTGTCGCTGTTCCAGAGTCATGGATGCTGTCTCATTTGCCAAGGCATCGAAAATCAGATGGGCTAGACATGTAATGCGATTTGGAGGCGACCGCTGGACTAGAGCTGTTACTGACTGGATCCCACAGGATGTCAAAAGATCACGTGGCCACCCACCTACAAGATGGTCAGACTTCTTCATCAAGACCCTGAATGAATGGTTTGAGGCTCTTCATATTCCTGAAGCAACCAGATGCCATTGGGCTACACTGGCATGTGATAGGGTCAGATGGAAATGTTACTGGCGCCGCTCGAGCAAATCGATAAATAACAGGATGTCAAGTGATCAAGTGATATTTAGTATGAAAATACTATAAATGAAATGAAAATACTATAATTTCACATAGAAATGAAAATACTATAAAATGTATTTTTGTATGGGCGGGAGCGATAGTCCAGCGGGTAGGGCGTTTGCCCTTGCACATGGCCGGCCTGTGCCCGCCCGGGTTCAATCCCGGCATCCCATATGGTCCCCGAGCACCGCCAGGAGTGATTCCTGAGTGGAGAGCCAGGAGTAACCCCTGAGCATTGCCGGGTATGACCCAAAAGCAAAAAAAAAAAAAAAAAAAAAAAACAATGTATTTTTGTGGAATTTAGGGTGAGGGAAAATACTATAAAATGTATTTTATATACTATAAAATGTATATAAGATACTATAAAATGTATATAAGATACTATAAAATGTAAAACTTTTACATTGGGAGTCCTTTTAGAGCCTTTGCTTTGATGTGGTTATTTTATCGAGGGATGGAGAGAACTCATAGAATACATATGTATGTTGCTTCCATCAGTAGGATAATTAGATTTTTAGGATAATTAGATAATTAGATTTTTAAAGATAGATGTATTAAAGGTTATATGGGAGCCCAAAGGAACTCATGAGTTATGTACTTTCAAAGGCATTGTAAATGAGTAAAAATGGATTCCAGACGTCTGATTCCAGACGTGAACATGAGACAGAATAGAACTTACAGCAATTAGGAGAATGCCAAGAAAAATTAAGGGAGCAGCATATGCTTCGAAATTTTTCGGAGAGTGAGGTGTTGTCTTCTAGCTCTAGAAAAATAATCACAGCTCATCAATATAACGTCTCAGGAACCAGAGATTCAACGCAGTGTCTTTGTCTCAGTCTGCCACTCATCCGTTGATTCAATCAAAAACACGTCATTTGTCCTGACTCTGAACTAGACTTACTAGGTACCGTGACTTGTGGAACAGGGCTGTGGATGGTCTTTGCATCCATGGAGCTAACAGATAAAAGGGCAGATAAATAATCAATAAATTCAAAGACATATGTGTGTCTGTGTGGTAATTACTTACATGAAGGGAAAGTATAAGCTACCTTGAGATTTTGGAATAACTAATCCATTTTAGATGAGGGTTTTAAACATGGTCTCTGAGTAAGTGACATTTAAAGCTGCAATCTGAGTAGGAAAATTCCCAATGAGGAGTGGGGGGAGTGCATATGTGAGGATTCTGGGTGGGAGGAACTAAAAGGAAGCCAGAACTTGGAGAACACGGAGAGCAGTGGGCCAGGGAGGGAAGCGGACTCCAGTAATGCCAGGCGTGACAGCCATGTTGAGGAAGACATGAGCACCAAGAAGCTGTGAAGGTTTTTACCTTCTTGGTCCATGTGCACCAAGAAGCTGTGAAAGGTTTTTAAATTTGGGATTGAGTGTTGCAGTGGTGGCTGTGGCTCTGGAGAACAGGGGCAAGGAAGCCAGGGAAGATCAGTAGGGATCGTGGCCCCGCAGAAAAACTGATGGTGGTTGGTGAAAGTATCAGCAGAGAAGCTGGTGGCTGATGGAGCCCGCTCGTATTTCAGAAATAGAGACTGTGACTGCTGTTCAGGGCATCTTGAAGGCTGGAGCGCCTTTTGGTAGATTCTGAGAGTTCAGTGAGAAAAGACAGGACAGGGTAGATTAGAATTAAATCGAATCAGGGAAAGTGCAAATGCCAGGTGCATTTGGTGAAATGGATTTTTATTTTCCATCCTGTATTGTTTAGAAAATGAACTCGTGCTATTGGAAGTCAACACTGACTATAAGTTAAACTCTTTAAGAACTAGTGGGCCAGAGTGATAGCACGGCGGGAGGACATTGGCCTTGCACACGGCCAACCTGGGTTCGATCCCCAGCATCCCATACAGTCCCCCAATCTCTGCCAGGAGTGTTCGAAATCAAATGATCCTGTGGTTTGATAGCAAAAAAATAAAATTCTGCATGAGCACAAGTTACCTTTATTAACTGAAATAAGACTTGAGGGCTTAAACAGACTTGAGTGCAGAGCCAGGAGTAACACTGAACATCGCTGGGTGTGACCATTCCCCCCAATAAAAAAAGAACTAGTATTGTTGTCCTTTACCCAGGGAAAATAACTTCTTTGAATAATGGGGAGAGAACATTACCCTCTTCTTGGAGCACTGAATATCTAGTTTAAAGGTCGAGAAAGATCTTTATAGAGAAATTTTTTTTAAAAAAAAATTTGATTGAAGACACATTTTCCTGTTTTCTCTGCCACATTTATCTGTAATGAAAGCTTTAGTAAGTTTAGACTTGTAATTCGAAGTGTCAGTTATCTGTGACCTTTCGTGTCACTTTGCTTCTAATTTTTGCCTTTCAGTCTTTATTTTCCTCCTATAGCTTTTATAGAAACTGTGTCAGTGAGATCTCTCTTCTGTCCTGGGAAGCAGAACATAAAGCAGGTGCTTTATGTTTCTGAGGATGAGGCCTCCTCTGAAGTCCTGTTTGCTTGCCGGCGTGCTGAGCGGAAGGGAAGGGCCCTCAGACTTCTCCGCAACAGTGCTTTGATTCTGCACAGCTCCTCGGGGCTCATTGTGCCCTGGGACAGTGCTGGGGAGTGTTCGAAATCAAATGATCCTGTGGTTTGATAGCAAAAAAATAAAACTCTGCATGAGCACAAGTTACCTTTATTAACTGAAATAAGACTTGAGGGCTTAAACAGTTACTTCATGGTTATTGATTGATATCCATTGATATCAATCAGTAATTGATAGAAACATTTGCTTGTTTACATATTAGGCACTTTGAATTTTCCATTTGACTTCTTCCAGAATATTTTGTTGAGCTGGTGTTTTCATGTTGGAATTACAGAGAGGTAATATCTCTGCTATTCAAGTCTACTAAAAATTTGAATTTTTTGAATTTTTTTTTTTTTTTTACAAATTGGGATACTTTATTTTGTTTATTTTGGGGACAGACCAGATGATACTCAGGGATTACTCCTGGTTCTGCACTCAGAAATTACTCCTGGTGGTGCTGAAGGGATCCTGTGGGATGCCAGGGATCAGACCTAGCTTGGGTATAGGCAAGGCAAACGTCCCTCTGTACTAGCTCTGTGACCCTCATTTTTATTTCTTCTCATGATATTTGATAAGCAGAATTGGATAAAAGTAACTTTTTCATTTAACATGAATTTTCTAAATGAATTCTTAAATTATGTCATTGTTAGAGGAGAGCTAATGAGAACTTTCGAGTTATTTTCACAGATGTAGCAACTTCAACAACTTGATCTTTATAATATATTTTCATTTTTCATTGGTGCCTGGTGCCATCTGCTGTTCATAGGAAGTAGATAATACTTTGAGTTACTAGGCAGAGTAGATGCATGTCTTTTAAAAATGTAAAAACACATGAAATAGAAAAAAAGAACCAGAAACGTGGCCAGTTTGACACTTTGTGGTTTATTTGCTTGCTTTTTACTTAAAGTTTTTTTTAAACTTATTTATCTCCGGTTTTTAAAATAAGATGCAGATCACAAGATTTTATTCTCCTTTTGTTCTTTCTTCTTCTGCTCATGTTACTTACCTTCTCAGACCAGCACATTTCTTGGCCCATGTTTGTTGGCTGGTTGATGAAGCCTTGCTTGACTTGTTTTTGTGACTAAACTGAGCAACTTTATTTTTTATTGTATGCATGTATTTTTATTTTTTTAATTAAACATTTTATTATACCACCGTGGAGATATACAATTACAACGTTGTTCATGTTTGGAGGTTTCGGTCACAAGTGTTCCAGCACCCGCCCTCCACCAGTGCCCATTTCCCACCACCAATGTCCCCAATTCCCTCCCCCTCCCATAGCCTGCCTAAATGGCAGGTTCTTTATCTCTTTTTTTCTCCCTTTCTCTCCCTTCCTTCTCCTACAGATTGTGGGTTGCACTACATACACTTGGAAGCCATCATGTGCATTTTTTTGCCCGTATTTAATCTGAGCAACTTTTTTTTTTAAAACACGATACTCAAAGAACACGAGTTCTTTGAGAGTTAGGTGCAAACTTCCAGAGCAGTAGTGTTTTCTTGCTTGCTTGCTTGCTTGCTTGCTTGCTTTCATTTGCTTTTTGGCGTTCACACCTGACAAAGCTCAGGGGTTACTTGTGGCTCTGCACTCAGGAGTTACTCCTGGCACTGCTCAGGGACCATATGGGATGCCAAGGATCGAACTCAGGTTGGCGT
Organism: Cryptotis parvus; assembly: GCA_021461705.1. Taxonomy (NCBI): domain Eukaryota; kingdom Metazoa; phylum Chordata; class Mammalia; order Eulipotyphla; family Soricidae; genus Cryptotis; species Cryptotis parvus. The sequence continues at coordinate 10,322 of JAJIBD010026243.1, forward strand.
GCAGGGCAAAATGCCCTATCTGCTGTGCTATCACTCAGGCCCCTAAACTGAGCATCTTTTCTGAAATCTTGCCCCCTGGCCAGTCAGTGTGTCTAGGATTTTGAGAGAGAAGATCTGGTTTGCCAGCCAGACATTTCCATTCGAGGGTATACAGCCTATAAATCAGCTCATTTCTTAGCATTTCTATTTCAGCCTCTGAAAGTTGAGGGTCCAGCAGCCACCTGGGGCCAGGGCAGGAGGACTGAAGGAGGGAACACCTGACCAGTGCAAGGAGCGGGCCTTTCCTTTGATTAAAAACAAATTAAAAAAACTATTTCAAGTTCAATAAATTTTCTTTTTATCTTTTTTCAAAGAAATCTTTACCAGAGTCAGACTTTTGTTTTTTTTTTTGATTTACAATAATCAGCAGATAATTTTTATTTATGGGTATAATGTAATAATTGAAGTCTAGTTGATTCTATATGGCTCCATTAGGAATGCTTTTTCTATAGTAATAGAAAACCCAATTTATTGTGAGTCAGGCCAAAAAAATGGAATTATCTCACAGAATCAGAACTTGTATTTTTTTTTTTACAATTAAAAAGTTCATGTTTGGGTTTTGGTCATACAGTGTTTCAGCACCCGTCCCTCCACCAGTGCCCATCTCCATACAAATAAAAAGATATACAATTAAAAAAGTTCATGTTTGGGTTTTGGTCATACAGTGTTTCAGCACCCGTCCCTCCACCAGTGCCCATCTCCCACCAACAACATCCCGGTGCCCTCCCCTTCCCCAGCCCTGCTCCATGGCAGGTTCTTTATTTCTTTGCCTTTCTCTCTCTTTCTCTTTTCCTTTCCTTCTAGACTATGGATTACAGAACATACATTAAAAGGTTGTCATGTGAATCCTTTTGCCTCTATTTCATGCTCAGTTCTAGGTTGGCATTAGTACCCTCGACTATTATTAGCACCCTGTTCCATTTTCTGTCTTTCCTAAACTCTGACTCCCACACGTTTGTGATAATTTCCACCTTTGACAAGACCTCCCGATATATGCTTCACTTGACCTTGGATATTGGTATCATAATATGTACATATATATTTATGCCATGCAAATAAATGCAGTCATTCTGTATCTGTCTCTCTCCTTCTGTCTAATTTCGCTCAACATAATCTTCTCCATGTCCATCCATTTATAGGCAAATTTTATAACTTCATTTTTCCTAACAGCTGCATAGTATTCCATTGTGTAGATGTACCAAAGCTTTTTTATCCAGTCATCGACTTTCGGGCACTCTGGTTGCTTCCAGATTCTGGCTATTGTGAATAATGCTGCTATGAACATAAAAGTAGGGATGGTGTTTCTGCTGCGTATTTTTGGTTTCCCAGAGTAGATTCCCAGGAGTGGTATGGCTGGGTCAAATGGGAGTTCAATTTCTAGTCTTTGGAGGAAAGTCCATATTGTTTTCCAGAAAGGTTGTACCAGCCGGCATTCACACCAACAATGGATGAGTGTCCCCTTTTCCCCACATCCACGCCAGCACATGTTGTTCTTGCAAGGCAGTAGTAATTAAAACAGCATGGTATTGGAATAAAAACAGACCTGTGGACCTATGGAATAGAATTGAGTATCCTGACACCCAGCCTCAAACACATGATCATTTAATCTTTGATAAAGGTGCAATGAGTCTAAAATGGAGTAAGGAAAGCCTCTTCAACAAGTGGTGTTGGGAAAACTGGGCAGCTACATGTAAAAAAATGAATTTGGACCTGTGTCTAACACCATGCACAAAAATCAGATCAAAATGGATTAAAGATCTCAATATCAGACTTGAATCCATAAAGTACATTGAAGAAAATATAGGAAAAACCCTCCACGACATTGAATCCATAAAGTACATTGAAGAAAATATAGGAAAAACCCTCCACGACATTGAAGCTAAAGGCATCTTCAAAGGTGAAACATCACTGACAAAGCAACTAGAAGAAAGGATAAACATATGGGACTACATGAAACTAAAAAGCTTCTGCACCTCAAAAGAAACAGTGACTAAGATACAAAAGCAGTCCACAGAATGGGAAAGAATATTCACCCAATACCCATCTGATAAGGGGTTAATATCCAGGATATATCAGGCACTGGTAGAACTTTACAAGAAGAAAACAAACAACCCCATCAAAAAATGGGGAGAAGAAATGAACAGAAACTTCAGCAAGGAAGAAATTCGAATGGCCAAAAACATATGAAAAAAATGCTTATCATCACTAATCATCAGAGAGATGCAAATCAAAACAACAATGAGATACCACTTTACAACACAGAGACTGGCCAGGAGTAATTTTTTGAGTACAGAGCCAGGAGTAACTGCTGAGCATTGCCGGGTGTGACCCAAAAAGCAAAAAACAAACAAACAAACAAAAGACTTGAAAAGTGTTCCTGTTGGTCAAAGCAGCATAATCTTCCCAGATTCAAAAGCAAGGATAGGGTCCAGTGATTGGGTACAGGCCTTTGTGTGTCTCCAGCACGTCAAAAGAAAGAGTGGTGTAGAGGCCCCCCATCTCTCAATAGGAGAAGTGTCAAAGGATTACATGGCTGGAGCAACAGTGTAGCGAGGAGGCTCTGCCTTGCACCTGAGCTTGATCCCCGACACCCCAGGTTGTTCCCAAACACTACAAGGAGTAATTCCTGAATGCAGAACCAGGAGTAAACCCTGAGCATCACCAGGTGTGGTCCAAAAACAAAAAGGATTACAAACATCTTCAATTCATCATAAACAAAGTCATATTGAATATGCACAAGAGATGGACTTAGTGAAAACAGCCTGCATGTTATTTTGTCTGGCAGATGTAAGTTCTGATTTTATCATTTACTCACAGTGTGGAATCTCTGAGCTTCAGTTGCTACCTTTAAAATGACCATTATTTTTGCCACTGAACATCATTATTGCCATATCAGTGTTGAAAGAATTAAATGGGGGGAGAAAAGTCTAAAATACTAGGTGAGTTGGAAGTAATTGCATGGACTTAATGGTTGTATTGGCCCACTGCATATCAGGCATCCTTTTCCTCTGCTCCCCTCTGGGCTGCTGAGGCATGTGGCACTGGAGCAGAAAGGCCACACTAGACTCCCAGTATGAGCCTCTGCTTGTGCCATGCCCCTTTGACCTTGGGTACTACCTCATTGTTGGGGTTCACTTTTATACATACACTTTGCATCTTGCGAGGCTCCTGGAGGCCTCAGGTACCATGGCCGTGGGATTCTCTGATGCTGACTCTGGTATTTGTTCTCTGAGCTGTCAGCGTCATTTCTGACAGTTTCCCTGTAGCAGCCTGTCACCTACCTCCCAAGCCCACGGTTGCTTGCTCATCAGAGCCAGAATGTTCTGTGCCTTTGTTGGCGTCCCTGCTCTGCTGACAGCCTTTCTTTGTGTGGCGTTGTGGGTGCTCACTTGTCTCTTTACCCAGGAACCCCTGGTCCTCACTTTGGTGCAGTTATTTAATTTGGGGGTGATCACAACTCCACCATTCTCCCTGCATTAACATACGCCTTAGAGACCTGGGCCCTATGAAAGCAGGATGAGAATGCTGTTCGGGTCTCCTAAACAGGAATCAAAAGAGCTATGCTTGGAATATCATGCCTCATTCAAGTGAGAGAAGGAATCCAGAGTCAGGGACACTGTCTCCTTTGCCAAGGAATCGAAAATCAGATGGACTGGACATGTAATGCGATTTGGAGACGACCGCTGGACTAGAGCCGTTGCCGACTGGATCCCACGGGACATCAAAAGATCATGTGGCTGCCCACCTACAAGATGGTCAGACTTCTTCGTCAAGACCCTGAATGAACAGTTTGAGGCTCTTCTTATTCCTGAAGCAACCAGATGCCATTGGGCTACATTGGCACATGATAGGGTCAAATGGAAATGTTACTGGCGACCGCTCGAGGAAATCAATGAACACGGAATGTCTAGTGATCTAGTGATCTAGTAATCTTGTAGATGCTCTTTGAAGTGAAAGTATTGCCAGGCTGTTAGTGGATTTTGAAACAGTGGCACCCCAGAGTTTAGGAACTCCTCCTGCACTCCAGGGCTGATCTTCTGGAGGAGGTTCCAACCTCTTTCTGTAGTCTCATCCTGCAAGTAGTCAGCTACTCTTTGTGTGTGTTTTTTAATGAGACACAGACAATAAAATTGTGTTTTGGGGACCCATAAACATAGTACAGCGACTAAGTCACTTGTCTTAAAATTGCAACCTACCACGGTTTGTTCTCAACCCATATGGTCCCCCGAGAGCCACCAGGAGTAATGCCTGAAGCACAGAGCCAGGAGTAACTCCTGAACATTACTGATTTGCCCAAAAATAACAACAACAAAAAATTGGTTTCTGTAGAAGGCACCTTCTTTTTTACCTTCTCTCTCTCTCTTTCTCTCTCAAAATCTTTTTTGTTTAAATCCTTGAGATTTAGAGGGTATCGCGAAATGCACATGAAGGGATGGGTTGATTTTTTTTCACTCAATAAACCATCTTCTTTGACAGTGTTGAGTGCATGTTTATTGAAGAAATCACCATTGGAGCCGGAGTGATAGTACAATGGGTAGAGTGTTTGCCTTGCATGCTGCCAACCCTGGTTTAATCCCTGGAACTCCTTTTGAGAGTTACTCCTGAACCTCGCCAGGAGTAAGCCCTGAACACTGCCAGGTGTGGCCAAAAAATAAAATAACAAAAAATTTTAAATCACCACTGCATGGAGAAAAGGGGGGAGTTCATTTTTGAAGTTTAGATTGAGGGGGTTGCTCAGAGGAAGAAGCCAGCACATTTTCTCTGCCTCTGCCAGCTTAATCATTATCATCAAATTTCAGTTTTCACATTTCAGCTCATAATTTTAGACTTCTGCATCACTTCCATTTGATAAGGAGCTTGACTTTCTTAAATCTTGAACCCAAGCAGATGGTTCAGAAATAGATTGAAAGGAAATAGTTAGTTGTTGAACTCAGGATAGAACTTCTTGGTAGACTCTGTGCCTTAAATGTGTGATGACCATGACTTAGTCCTGAACCTGCTCCCACTTTACTGTAATGACAATAGTTTCATGAGAGCATGGACTAGCACCTAAAACTTGAGTAAGTTTCTCACAGAAGGGTGTTGGCTATGACTTTAATCCTTGGTTTGATTTATGTGGTGGGAAAATAAAGTCTGGGGTCCTGAGGAAAATCCCCCACTCATCTGTGTTCTTCTCATATTGCATCAGTAACCAAATCAATATTAGACTAGCAAAGGGCAAATTAATGCCAGAGATATGGAGAATCCATGACTTTAAATTCTCAAGGAAAATCGGGCTAACCTGGGGGTATCTCCTGTGTTCAGGGGACCTGGCTCACTGAATGAAAGAGAAAGGGTGGGTTCCCAGGACAGGTGAAGGGTGCCCTCATTGTATTCAGTAAAAAAGAGGTCTGTTCCAGATGGATCACATTTACCCCTAAATTCATCATACATGAGACCTCTTCTACGTCCCATTTACCCCAGAATTCACACGAGACCCCTTCTGAGTCCTAAGGGGTAACAGGTTGCTTCTTCAGTCAGGGAAAGGACAAAAAGCCTGTGACAAGAATCAGAGTTTCTTTTCAGAACTGTCTTTGGGAGCTTCTTCTGAGGCCCATAGTGGCTCCATGTACGCACTCATAGTTCCCTGGAGCACAGTCACATGGATTGGAAGGGGCCTGCTTTGGACATGTGGGGGAAAAAATTTTCTGACCTGGGAAGACTGATCCCTATACCAGCATTTAAGGACTTAAATAAACTTAATAAAGTTTTGCTCGAGCAGGCACCAGTAACATCTCCATATGACCTGTCTCATGCAAGTAGAGCCCAAGGGCACCTGCTTGCTCCAGGAACATAAAGATCCTCAAACCATTCCATAAAGTCATGGGAATGAGGTCTATAATTGCTCAAGCAAATCGATGATGAACGGGAAGACAGTGATACAGTGATACAGAATAAAGTTTTCTCAAATATGATCTCTCACTATTGACCTTTAACCTCTGTTTGCCTATCTGTTCCAGGGTCTGAACATCATCTTCCATGTAGCCTTGGCTCTCCTAAAGGTAAGTCTTGTTTCTGTGTTTTATTTTTTTTATTTTTTAATTATTCATTCATTCATTCATTCATTCATTCATTTTTGCTTTTGGGGTCAGGGTCACATCTGGCAATGCTCAGGGGTTACTCCTGGCTCTGCACTCAGGAGTTACTCCTGGCGGTGCTCAGGGGACCATATGGGATGCGGGGATCGAACCCTGGTCGGCCGCGTGCAAGGCAAACTATCACTCCGGCCCCTTGTTTCTGTGTTTTAAATCACCACATTTACCTGTCTGCCCTTGGAACTGGGCAGAATTCAGAGTCTTAGTTTCATTTCGTTTTGGATCCCCACCCAGCTATACTCCAGGTTCACTTCTCACTCTCTGCTCAAGGATAATTCCTGGAAAACCTTGGGAGTCCACATGTGGTACTGAGGATCAAACCCAGGTTGACTTATAAGGCCAACACCCTGCCTGCTGTACTATCTCTTTGATGTCATTTAATTTCTTAAAGACCAGGCTTCTACATCTAGGAGCTCTGATTCTTCCCCTGCACCTATCCTGGAGGTATTATTTATGTTTTGTGTCACTCCTTTCATTTAAATTTGGTGAGTTTTGGGTCACACCCGACATTGCTGTGGTTACTCCTGTCTCTGTGCTCAGGGCTCACTCCTGGCAGGCTTGGAGGACCTTATAGGGTTTCAGTGATGGAACCTGGTAAGCTCCCTACCAACTGTACTGCCACTTCTGCTCTGTCACTGCTTTTCATGCCATCCATTTAATCTTGCCATTGTAGCATATCTTCCAGTTATATATATAAAGATGTTTTCATGCTTATGAGTTAGATGATATAGTTAGTTGAAACCTGTTTTCTGTCAAAATGATACCAGCTATTTTCTTCAAATATTTTTTGAGATAATAACATCCCTGGAGGTACCCTAAACATGCCAGTGAATTATTAGAAAGCTTCTATAATCTACTACTGACTGAAAAGAAACTGCTGCATTTCAATTTACAGTGCTTTCTCTGATCGCTAGAAATTTATAAGACACTTTAGAATTCAATGATAATTACCTTGTTGAATTTTTTATATCAACATATCAGTACAGCTTTAACAGTGTGGTAACAGGAAGACATCAGCTGCAGTTAGTGCAAGTCACCTAGTCTTATTTTATCTGTGAAGAGGCCTTTCTGTTGCTGAAGGGGATGATCTCCTTGTTCACCAGGTGCCAGTGGAACACAGTGGTCCCAATGGCAGGCCCTTGACTCTCATTTCAGCTCTAGCATATGACATTGAGAAAATTAGCCACCCTGAGTTTTTCGATCATAGAAGTTGATCTGTGGAATTGCTATGAGTTGATAAGATGATACATAAACATGCTAGCCATAGAGTCTAGAAAGTCATGTTGCTAAACAGCGCTAGCTGCCATTGTTGTGGTTCCATCACGGGGAGACTCAGCTTCAGGATATTTCTAAACTACTCAACATTCTTCTCAATAGCCCAAGTACACTGTCTTGATATCAGTACCACGTTACCGCCTGAGCCTTGGGTGGAAGCAAAGCTCGGATTTGATAGGGACGTGGTGCTGCTCCAGGACTGGGCTACTCTGTCTTTCTCGTGTTCAAGGGAATCAGAAAGGGAAATAGTATTCAAAAGAATTTGGGGGGGCTAGAGAGATAGTTCAGCAGTAGGGCTCTTGCCTTGCATGTGGCCAACCCAGTTTCAATCCCTGGTATCCCATATGGTCCCAGAGCACCTCCAGGAGTAATTCATCCAGGAATTACATCAAGGAGTAATTCCTGAGTGCAGAGTCAGAAGTAACCCTGGATGTGTGGCCCAAGTTAATTTAAAAATTAGGAACCTTGAGCTGGAGCAATAGTGCAGTGGGTAGGGCTCTTGTCTTGCACATGCCAGCCCAGGTTCAGTCCCTGACATCCCATATGGTCCCCCAGTACCACCAGGAGGAATTCCTGAGTACAGAGCCAGGAACAAGTTCTGAGCATCACCGAGTATGATTCAAATAGGAAAAAAAGAGAAAAAAAAAACCATGAGGACTTTTCGTTTACAGCAGCATGAATATTGATGTTAGTAATTAATATTAGTTAATAATTAATGTTAACTAATGTTAATTATGGTGAAACGATATTACTACTGATATTAATTACTTCGCTACATCTCCCACCACCACAAGTGCCAGTGTCTCTCTACGATTGTCCCTAAGTTTCTTCTTGTCATGCCCCATCCTTGCCTGCTGGCCATTGTTTCTTCTTTCCTTTGTTTCTTCTGCATGCACCACAAATGGGCGAGACCATTCAGTCTTGGAAGTGACATTTCTCATACTGGCTGTGCTGTGGTAGCACATTTCACCTCATTAGCATGCATTAAATGTCCAGGTGTTATTTGTAGGAGAGCCATAAATTGTGTTAAGATGAGGGAGAAAACCATCAGATTTGCTCCCCACCTGCCAGCCTGCTCTCCCACCCCCAGTGATAATTGAGGAATCCAAAACCTGATTGTTTCAAGGATTTTGTCCTTTTAACACCAAAACTGGATTTATAGATTTTCAAACAGCATACATGTAAGTGAATGTCTCCTGTTCAGGATGGCTTTAAACCGACACCTTGAATAGCCACTATTTAAGGGGTTAGAAGCACTCCACTGGGTGATGAGAAATAATTCAGGAAAAGAATGATTTATTGCTAGAAGACATCATCAAATCATTCGGGATGCTGGCAGCGTCCATGGGTCGGGAAGATCGAGTTCCCCAAAGTGGATTCATTTGTTACATAAAGCGTTTTCCAGCGATATCATACTATCCAGCGTTAGGCAGCAAGCTGTCGGGATTCATCCCAGCCGTGTCATGTTGGCAGAGAGCAGCTTTGGTCTTAACAGACTGGTTAAAAGTGACAGATTATTTCACTCTCTCCTACCCCATCTTCTTGTGGGGTAAATGGTCTGTAAATGGTTGTTTACAGACGACCCATCTGTAAATGGTCGTTTTGGCCAAAGGTGACCTTTTGCTGCCAGATGTAGTTTGACCAGTTCAGTGTTGAACAGATTGTTACTAAGGATCACCCCTCTCCTATTCCTGTAGGAAATATATCCCAATAAGGGACCCTCCCTTATTCCCAAACCTGTGATTTATCTTCATTTATCTTCCTCTGACTCAGACTAGATCTATAAGAAACTAGATCCTTTTGTTTTTTCTTTTTTTTTTCAATTTCACACAGGTGTGTGCAAGTAACATTGACATTATTTTGGTAGGCTTTATTCTTTTGTTGTTGTGGTGGTGGTGGTGGTGGTGGTGCTTGTGGTGGTTGTTTGGGGCTACATCAAGCAGTGCTACAGGATCACTCTTGGCAGACTCGGGGGGACCATGTGGGGTACCAGGGATGAAACTCCAGTCAGCCACATGTATGGCAGGCACCCTCCTTGCTGTCCTGTCCTTCTGGCTCAGGCTTTATTATTCTTAAAAGAAGATGTTTTGTGTGTGTTTGGGCTTATGTAATATATTTACTCAAGGCTGGCATTGCTCTTGTCTTTTCACGTATCCCGCATTCTCCTTTGAGGTCAGTGTTCAGCCTACAGGAAGCACATTACTTTACCTGAGAACTAGAAAGCACGTTATGCAGGCTTATTTTCTCTTCCTCTTCAGAGTGTGTGGCTCTGATCTGTATTTCGGTCTGTCTCCTTGCCTGTTTGTAGACCTCTTTCCTTGACCTTGTGGCAATAGCTGAATTTCAGACCTCTCTTTTGTCACTGCATCTTCTTTGCAGTAATCTGCCAGAACACCTCCAGGCCTAAGATATTTGGTTTTCCTTGCCTTGTACCCGGCCAAACCTCTCGCTCACCTGCTATGGTGGCCGGAAACTCTCTGTAAGCTGTGCCCTGTGCCCTATGCTGCCTTCTCTGCTTCCCTGCTGAGGGTCAGAATGGCGCCTCAGGCCCCCCATGGACTCTTACCTTCATCTTCAACTTACCTTGTTGTTGGGGAGCCGCTAGGGTCCCCAACAGTATCAGAACAGAAGTTCTCTTCTACCTTCCGAGGATGTCGGAGAATGGATGAGAACTCATGAGTCTGGCACAGTTCCAAAAGGCTTTTAATAGTACAACAAGCTCTACCACCACAATCCAATGTGATGGAAGACCTCTAGCTCTAGTCATAACTTAGACTATACACGAGAGCCCAAGTCTCCTACCAAAGAGAATCCCACCAGAGAGAGTCCCACCAAAGTGGATCCCACCAGAGAGGGCAAAGTACCTCAAAGCAGTCTCCTTATATACACAAAAGTAATCCTAACTTCAGGGAGGCTCCTGTCAACTAATATCAACTAAACAGCTTGAGATAGTAGAAGAGTATAGAAGGGTGGTGCCACACCCTACTAGAGGTCTAAACAAATGATTATGCCAAGGACTAATCCCTTCTTCCCAGATTATGAGATTGTCTCTTATACAAAACACTGGGGAGAGAGGAGGGCTGGTATAAAGTAATATATCTTAATTTCATGGGCTTCATGTAATCTATATGGTGCCCTCAAGGTCTATCTTATTTATTGTCTGCACCAGGGTGATTCTGAGTATCTTGTTCTCTGTATACTGAAAAGGTCACACTCACCTGCTTGAGGGCAAACTAGTATGATCCTATAATCTTAAATGAGAGTCTCAAGAGAGTCTCAACAGTAGCCAGGGTGGTAGTCTACTGGTAAATTCTAACTGTCCCACGCTGGGTGCAATGAGTATAAAGAGGAGCTGTTCCCAATTTAGATAACATAGAAGTCTTAGTAGATGAATAATAATAAGTCAGAAGTTACTCATTCAGAGTCAAGGTGATTTCTGTAACTGCCACACCCTCCATCAGTGTTTACATTGAAGAGAGATCTCATTAGTATGAACATGTAAGAACATGTAATTACATTTAAGAACATGTAAATAGATTAAGCTGTGAGTGGATAAAACAGCAAAGCTCCCATGCTAGCTAGGCCTGTCATCCAACACCTTGTCATGGTGTAATATTCATGTTACTCACCACTCGCCCTGCATGAATATTACTTCATGTTTGCTCATTCAGCAAGTGACTTCTCAGCACCAATTTTTAGCCAGGCTCTGAACTGATGGGAATATATTAGAAGAAATACACCTTAACTTGTTTAATGTCTGATGCTCCTACAGATACTGAAAATGAGCAAAGAAGTTGTCCTTTCATTTCTTCCTCCCTAAAAAAAAAAAAAAAACAAATCAGGAACACAGGTAGGGCATTTACCTTGATGTGATTGATCCAGGTTTGATCCCTGACATCCCATATGGGTCTCCAGAGCATCACCAGGAGTAATTCCTGAGTGCAGAGTCAGGAACAACCTCTGCATTATAAGCATTGCCAGGTGTGACCCAAAAAGCAAAAAATAATAATAATTTAAAAAAATGTTCTTTAATTTGCACACTAAGCTACAGAGACCGTACCAATTTATTTCTGTGGCAGTGTCTTGTGGGTCCCTCGGGCAATAGAACTCAGATTCATTTGTTGCATTCTCAAATCCTAGGGAGTTTGTGCAAACTCAACATTCCTGAATGGGTCCTTCCACACATGCCTACCCCCAGAGTGAGGCAGACAGTTCGAGAACCCCAAAGGGTAGGAATCCTGGGCATTACTTAGAGCTGGGTGTCTCTGTCTTACCTGTGTATCGGAACCATCTCTGGAAATTTTGTAGTTCTGAGTTATTCTACAAACTAGTTCAATTTGAAATTCCAGGTGGCCACCAGGATCATTGTTAGTCAAAGCTCCCTAGGTGCTCCAAGTGCGCCAAGTTATCTACTGCATGTTGTTCAAGCACTCAGAGCCGGTTGTCCTGTCATCTGGCTCATGTGCAGAGCCTAAAGAAACAAAGGGAGTTTCTTTGTCTCACTAGACAGTCCCGGTGGAAACAAATGCTCAGACATGATGGGACTGGAGAAATAAGATTTATCAGTATCTGTAGGACTGGATAAATAACCCCCAAGGGATTGGGAACGCTGCTGGACAGCAGTGGAAGGATCAGGACACTGGTGCAGGCGTCATTATAGCAATACTGAATTTACAAAGTGGTGACTTTATTATCATCATGAAACTTATGATATCACAATAATAACCTAGTTTAAAAAAATTAGGAAACAAGATAAAGTCTCCCAGCAGTGCAGTGAGTTGCTGAGAAGGGGGGAGAGGAGAAGCACACAGGCAGGGAGAGAAGTGAACAGTGCAGACAGCATCTCCCTTACTGGGCTCGAAGCTGCTTGTTTGTTTTCTCTGTGCTCCCGATCCCCAGGCCTCATTGCTTAGTGAGGCCTGCGAGAATCACTCTTAGGTTCTTGAGGACTATCAGAAAGGTCTTGAAAATGGAGATAAAAGAGAGATCTAGACTGGGGTGGGCATTGTGAGTCTAATGATTCCTGTGAGATTACCATGGGTTGCTTGAATCATAAAGCTAATTTATAAGACTTCCATAACCCCTCGGCTATTAATGTTTTCAAATGAAGCAGAGGAGTAGTAGGGGTAAGAGGACAGCAAAGAGTTCCAGTATTTGGGGACTTTTTATTTAAAGAGTATAAATTATTGTTTAGTATCGTTCTAACATGATGAACAACCTAAAACCTGAGCTGCGCAGGAGGAAGAGAGCAGCATGGAATGCCTTCAAAAACATCAAAGAAATAGCCAAAAGGACAAAGAACCTCCGGCTCCAGGCACATCTTTGACTCCACCGTTCTCCCTGCATTAACATACGCCTCAGAGACCTGGGCCCTACGAAAGCAGGATGAGAATGCTATTCGGATCTCCCAGAGAGGAATCGAAAGAGCTATGCTTGGAATATCACGCCTCACTCAAGTGAGAGAAGGAATCCGGAGTTCTGACCTCCGTCACTATTCGAAAATCAAGGACGCAGTCTTGTTATCCAAGACATCAAAAAATCAGATGGGCTGGTCATATAATGCGATCTGGAGACGACCACTGGACTAGAGCCATTACCGATTGGATCCCACGGGGACGTCAAAAAGATTGCATGGCCACCACCTACAAAATGGTCAGACTTCCTTATCAAGAACCTGAACGAATGGTTCGAGGCTCTCAGCGTTCCTGAAACAACCAAATGCCATTGGGCTACACTGGCATGTGATAGGGTCAAATGGAAATATTACAGGTGTCCGCTCGAGCAAATCGATGAATAACAGGATATCAAGTGATCAAGTGATCTTTCTAATTATGCATTTGACTTTTCAAAGTATAACTCTCCCTTCCATTTATGTTGGCATTGGAAAGAAGAATCAATTCTTGATCCAGAATGTACTGGTCACTGACCTTCTGGGACCCATTTAAATACTGTACCAGGATTAAATGGAGGCAGAGCAAAGCACCTTGAAATAGTAAGAATGGAGACTTCCATGTTTCCTAAATTCACCACTTTGGTTAACAGTTCTTGTTTGGGGGCTGGAGAATAGTAAGTATAGGGGTTAGGGCACATGCCTTGCTTGTACAGGACCCTACTTTAATCCCTGGCTTTGCATAATGCACATATCCTCCAAGTATCATGGGGTATAACCCTCACGGCCCCTGAGCACTGCTGGAGTGGCCCTGGTGGTCCCCAGCACCACAAGACCCAGCAGCTCTGTGACCTTGGGCCTAAGCAGTAAACTATCTTGCCCAGTTGTCCAAGAATTGCAGGGAACACTGGGAAGCTCCTGTAAAAGTTCTTGTTTCTGCGTCAGAGAGAACTTAAAGCTGGTATGTGGTTTGTTGCAGGAGCCCCTAGATTTCATCCCTGGTACCACATAGTCCCCTGAGCACCAGTGCTATTTACACCCCTCCCTAACCCCCCATCCCCCCAAAAAGGGAAAACTCTTGTTTCTGTGCTTGAAGATAATTACAGAATAAAATTCAGATAGAAACTTCTGTAGATAGGCCTGTGTTCAAAATTAGCAGCATAAGGAATGAAGGACCTGTAGGCATTCTTTGGCTTTGCTGACTCTGCTTCTGTGAAGAAAATGCCTGTTGTCCACATGGTGGCAGCAAATCACCAGACTTGGTGATTGGGAGCTTGCTGATCATCCAGCACTGTCCTGCTGAGAGCGACGTCAGTTTCTTTGCACAGTTGTGACTATTTGGTTTATGTCTTTAATTTGATGACAGGTTAGTTTTAGACTGTATCTAATTAACAAACCAACCAACCCTCTACATAAATTTGGGCTTTTAACTAGTGTGAGATACTTCAGGAATTTCAGGGCTGGGGGAGAATACTCAGCAAGCACACTCTGCACACAGGAGCGCTGGGTTCCTCAGTTACGCGTTTTGTGAGTTAAGGGTCTCGCTCAGAAAAAAGCATCCGTTTTCACAGTGCCAAACGTATTGTTTCATAAGTTTGCTGAAGTTTTTCCTTTCTCACGAAACAATCCAGAAATGCCAGGGAGGTGGGTAGTTGGCTAGAAGCTTGCTCTGTTCCAAGTAGATGGTAATTAAAGTGAACATAATGTTCCTGGAGAAATAAGAGGTCACTTGCCAGGAATTATAATACAATGCAAGGTCCTTCTGTTCCTAATTCTGTGAGAAAATAAGGCACTCTTAGTACAGATGCACTCAAGCTTTCTTTCTTTTAAAACATGTGGTCACCATTGCATGCTCCTTTACTTCATGCCTTGTGTGTAGGAAGGGCTGCTCTGCCCTTGTCTGAGCCTAGCTTCTCTCAGAGTCCATCTCTACTGCCCCACTTTGGAACAGCTCATAGTGATTGCCAGTCCCTGTATCTTGAAGACATTGAGTGTCTGCTGTTCAAAGCCCTGGGTTGGCGTGGCCATGGAGAGATGACAGTGCATGACCTGAGCTGTCCTGAGTGCCTGGAAGACACAGCCACTCTTAATTCAGTATCTGGGGTTTCAGAGGACACTGGAGTGATAGTATGGCATAGGGGGCCTGTCTTATGTGCAGCCAACCAGGTTTGTTCCCCAGCACTACATATGATAACCTGCA